>JBBPBK010000095.1:0-243715 GCA_039720395.1 Liquidambar formosana | reverse complement strand
TCTGACCGCCTTCCAATTAAACCGGCCCGTTTTCTCTAAACCAGCTAGCTCCATCTCTCTGTTGGCAATCTGATCAACACATACATATGCCTCTGGTCAACCCAGCTCTCAGATCACCAGTTTTCCAAGTTTTTTTTTCCGGCAATCCTATCCCAATTCCAGCTTCTCTATTCGAAGTTTTGCTGTTTTATATCTTACTCAATTCCCCTTGAAACGCGCGCTGTTTTTTTTTTTTTTTTTTTTTGTTTGGGGGTCGGATCCATTTACTCCTGAAATGATTAGCGGTTTTCCGATTATTTGATTTATCGGAGCCATTTTAGTTGAACATCCACTGCGCTTTCCTTCTAAAAACAGCGTTTCTTTGGTATTCGATTTTTTTTCTCGAGCGGTTTTAGCTCAAAATTTTGCTCCAAAACGGCGGCGTCTCCGTAAGATTCATCTTCTCCGAGGTGAAAAAGCAGTTTTCCGATCTGCCTCTGTAAACAGTCTTTTAGAGAGAGTAATCTCTTCCAGAGGTGAAAATAGTGGTTTCCGATGTGGTTCGTCTGTAAACAGTCGCTTAGAGAGAGAGAGGGGATTTGTGCAACTTTTTAAGGAGAGCAAATTTAGGGGGAGAGAGAGAGAGAGAGAGAGAGAGAGAGAGGGGGGGGGAATGACGGTCGGGGACGAGGCTGCCGACAGGAAGGAGAGGGAGAACAACAAGAGACGAGAGAGGAGGAGAGGGCGATCGCGGCGAAGATCTTCGCCGGACTGAGAATGTACGGTAACTATAAGCTGCCCAAGCACTGCGACAACAACGAGGTCTTGAAGGCTCTTTGCAACGAAGCCGGGCTGGACCGTAGAACCGGACGGTACCACCTACCGTAAGGTACGAAAAGCACCGGACTCCTAAAACCATTGAATTATCTGATTTATGCTTATCCAATCCTCCCTGTGTTGTGCGTATTTAGCATCGGCACTAGCATATCTTACTCTCGCATTATATACAAACATGAATCCGTTGAACTGGTTCCATAAATCTCTTGGTCTATGCTAACATACGCGGATCTCGGTGGCGCATGTTAGCATTAGTAAGTTGTACTCTCAGTTGATTTCAGGTCACGAGATACGGGTCGCAGACACCTGCGATTCCGTCCAATGTAGTTATGCTAACGTGCGCCTATTCGGTGGGTGCATATTGGTAGTGGTATTAAGCATTGTCGTCGAACTGATTCTAGCTCTGGTAGTTTACATGATATAGAGGTCGCAGGCACGATTAAGTTCAACCAGTTCCCAGTTACGTGTATTTCGTTACTCTACGCTATCGTGCGCCGGTGCCCATGGTGTATGTTAGCAGTGCAAAGACGAGAGAAAAAATGGGTCAGATTTTTTTGGCTGCTTTTTTTTTCTTTTTCTTTTTTTTTCTTAAACGGCGTACGTTAGATATGTTTGGGGACTGCTTTTCTGCTTTTTGTTTTTTCGTTGTTTTCATTCTTCTCTTTCTGGTGGACGCGTGAAGCACAAAGATTCTCTCTGCTTCTCAGGTTCTCTTCAATGACTGTAGTCTGAAATGACATAGATCTCGAGAAGGCCTCTCACCCTCTTGATTCCCCAAAATTGCCTTTTCTAAAGTCTTAAACTGGGTCTGTAAATCCAACAATCAGAAGGGGCAATTTTGCCAATTTTGTACTGGGTCTCTCATCTTTTTCTAAAGTCTTACTTTGTTTATTGCAAACCGAACCCTTTTTCAGTTTCTGTTCAGAATCCAGTTTGGATCTCTCTCTGCTTGCAGTTCTCCTGATAGATTCTCCTTTTGTAGAGAGGAGTTCCTTTATTGAATGTCATTTATTCACGGGACGCTTATTAGTTAGTTCTTTAAAGTTTAGAGCTCAGAATTTAAGATGGGTGTTCAGGCCAATTTTATCCTTTTCACCAATGACATTGTATAGCTAGAGGCATTTCTCCCCCACTTGTTGGGGCATGTTTGGGGGTTTGAGTCTTGAGTCCTTTGGCAGGATTAGTTTTGGAGGGTGTGGGGTCTATCCCATGGGGTAGGGCAAAAGGTTTTATAAATGGATTGTTTGTCCATTAACACTAACCCCCCCCCCCAAAAACCCCCCCAAAAAAAAAAAAAAAAAAAAAAAAAAGGATTCCTTTTTTGATGTAGGTATGTGAGTTCAAGTTACCTGACTAGTGAGAATAATTTAATAATTTTTATGGTTTAAATTAGGGGTGCAACTTGGTCCAATGTAAACCAAAACCAACCCCCTTGTGTTTGTTTGGTCCAGTTCTTGGGCTATTTTCATCTGGTCTTGAGTTAAAAGAACTAAGAACTAACCTCTATTTGGATTAGTTGGCCTAACCAACCCAAAACTGAACCGGTCCCATCACTATGTTATACAAGGACAATTATCCTGCTTTTAAATTAAAATATACAGCTGTTCCATAGAGCTCTGATGATGAGCAAGAAAGGCAAAGTACAATAATTGGTGATGAGATGAGCCCAAAATCTAGTTTGGGATGAAATTTGAGAGGTTGTTCTTAACGAGGGAGTTATGGGAATATATAGTGAGGAAGAAATTTACTCATGAAGTTTGGGATGTGATTTAAGAGGTGGTTTTTAATGAGGGAGTTTATGCAAATAAATAGTGGGGAACAGATTTTGTATTTTTATAT
Organism: Liquidambar formosana; assembly: GCA_039720395.1. Taxonomy (NCBI): domain Eukaryota; kingdom Viridiplantae; phylum Streptophyta; class Magnoliopsida; order Saxifragales; family Altingiaceae; genus Liquidambar; species Liquidambar formosana. The sequence continues at coordinate 241,060 of JBBPBK010000095.1, read as the reverse complement.
TCCTCTTTATGGTTAACAAATAATATAATGGTTCACCACTATGCCTTCAAAAAATAGGACAATAGCTCACCAATTTCATTTTATGATACTTGGGGGGAAAGTGGATTTGTCATCAAATTGGAATGTAGCAACATCCCTATAAATAAAGTGATTACTAATCGTGTGGGAAGAAAAAGACAAACTATTTAGCGGCAACATGTCTTATTAATTTACCTTGTAGCTAATTTCTGTGCTATTAAATTATCTGCTGGTGAGCTAGCTTGCTCCTCCATGGGTGATCCAATCACCAAATATTTAACAAACTATTGGATGTATGTATTGAATCTTTCTTTTGTGTTTTCCACACGCCATTTTAAAGTTCTAAATTATCATGGTGTTCCTCAATAACCAGTAGATGAATATTGACAGCATTTAAGTATTTAACTTTTGCTTGGATCGAGAATTTCTCCATTTTAAGTGGCTTACATTGCAGTCAACTACTTATCTGATTTATAAAGTTTGCCTGTGCCGATAATTTGGTTCAGCCAGCATATTGCGTGTTCATCTTGTCATCTCCTAAGCACATCATGATGCCATTTTGGGAGATTCTCACATCTCATCTTGGTACTTTGATTTCTTTCTCACTCTTGTATCCACACATCTATTTGACGTAGTGCAAAAGATGTCTAAATTATAATTTATGTCAATATTACATACCAGAAAATTTTTAAATATAATTTGATGATTTTTTTTAGTTGATAAATATGCTACCATTAATCAAACCAAAGTGATTACTGAGAGCAAACAAAATAATGGAAAACTATAGAACATAACAATTGACTTGGTATGCATTATGGGGCAAAGTGTTCGGTAGTCAATAATCAATATACGCAAGTTGTGTAAGCCATGTAGTGTTTGCCAAAATGAAGAGTTGAGTAGAAAATCTAGGATGGTTTTCTATTGGAAATAAGTGCTTGAAGAGTTGATCAGACAAGGAAGCACTCATTTCTGGTTCTTTCATCAGTTCATGGCAGCGGGTGGGGGACTGTGTTTTGGGGGCAAAGTGGAACGAGGATATTACTATGAATGTCAAAACAAAACAAATTGTGGCAGGTATTTTGCAGCCAAGATGGGGTTTGACATGACCAGAAAAATGCTTCAATAGGGGTGCCCTTGTTTTATAGGGTGAAACACATAGATATAAAGTTGGATTATATATGCAAGGCTGCAGCAAATCATGGTTTTCTCATCTGTGCTTTGTTTTCATGTCCAGCTACTAATTTTTAAACTTCTGTCATGTCCTTGTTCGAATGCCATTCAAATTTGTGTATCATCCTTTTTAAAATCTTTGGATGTTCTGTTTGAGTTTTATATCCCTTTAATAACCTCTGAATTTCTGCAGGGATGCAAGCCTGTGGAACGCATGGACATTGTGGGTGGATCTGCATCAGCGAGTCCATGCTCGTCTTACCACCAGAGCCCTTGTGCGTCCTTTAACCCAAGCCCAGCATCCTCTTCCTTCCCTAGCCCTGCCTCATCTTCTTATGCTGTTGCTAATCCCAATGCCGATGGCAATTCTCTCATCCCATGGCTCAAAAACCTCTCATCTGTATCCTCATCAGCCTCCTCCTCCAAGTTCCCCCATCTCTACATCCATAGTGGCTCCATCAGTGCTCCCGTAACCCCTCCATTGAGCTCCCCAACTGCCCGAACCCCACGAATTAAAACTGACTGGGATGACCAGTCTGCCCGCTCAGGATGGGGTGGCTCCAACTACTCTATCCTGCCATCTTCAACTCCACCGAGCCCAAGCCGTCAGATCCAACCTGATTCAGAATGGTTTGCTGGGATTCGAATGCCACAAGGTGGGCCAACTTCTCCTACATTCAGCCTTGTTTCACCAAATCCCATTTGGCTTCAAGGATGAGGTTCTAGCCGGTGGTGGTTCCCGCATGTGGACTCCTGGGCAAAGTGGGACATGCTCTCCTGCCATTGCAGCAGGATTTGATCATACTGCCGACGTTCCAATGTCTGAAGTGATTTCAGATGAATTTGCGTTTGGAAGCAACGCAATGGGGCTAGTGAAGCCATGGGAAGGAGAGAGGATCCATGAGGATTGCGGATCAGATGATCTTGAGCTCACTCTTGGGAGCTCAAAGACCAGGTATGTTGGGATATATATTATTATATTTGATTAGATTGATAAGATGGAGTTTTTTTCCCTTACTTTGCTTGTCCTTTATTGCAGATGAAGGATCGCATAAGAGATCAGTGGTTTCTATATATGAACTTTGAGTCTGTATTGTTTCGGAAATAGGCAAAGGGGCTTAAGGTGAGTATGAGAAGCTGCTTTCAATTTATTAATTTTAATTTTAATTTATTTCTACACATAGGTCTTCAGGTTGTGGGGTGGTTTTTCAACCCTTTCGTTTGGTCCTGTTCTCTTTAAACCTAAATTGTATTGAAAGAACTGATATACATTAATGGCTGCCTTTGATTTTGGTTTGCCATTGAAAGTAGTGCTCAATGACTCAATCAAAAGAAAAATGTAATTCAATGGCTAAACCCTTTTTGTGAAATTTGGATATAGTGGACTTCCTTTACCAATTGCCTTTTGTATTTTCTTTGACATTATAATGCGCTTTGCATGTTATCCAGTCCATTTTCCTTTTCAGTGTTTTCTATCTTTATCTTTTACTTTTATGAGTGGTGGATACATAAGAGTGTATTATTGCTAATAGAATTGTCACTGTGTGAAACATAGGTGCACTTTGTCTACAAAGACAATAGTTGTGGACCAGACCCCTACTATATGCCACTGGAATTCCAGAAATTGGAGTGGCTACAGTTTTATGTTGTCTTTGAATCCCACTTTTGACCAAAGTCCCTCTTGAAACAGTAGCTTATTTAGTGTCTTTTTAAAGTCAGGTCAAGCGTCCATTGATGAATGATGATTGCATGCAAATTTTGCCTGGAGAATGGGTCCATTGATCCTTTTTCATCCTTTGGCAATTCCAACCATTTACTTTTCAACTTAGCCTTGGCCAAGCCAACTGGAGTATTGGACAAGACCCTAAAATCAAGTAAAGCTCCAACCATCAGCGTGAAAGTCGCATAATTAGGAAGTGCAGTTTACTGGTGATTTTTATGGTGATACTAGTGGTTCAGTCAATGAATAATAATGAAAACCGAATTTTGGTTACAGTCCTGTAGTCATCGGAACAATTTTTATCTTATTCAGGCCTGAACTAATGTAACCCACCTTTTTATTCTAGCAATGGTTTTCTTTCATGGGTCCTGTAGTCATCGGAACTAATCTGCTACTTTACGGAATTAGACTTTTTATTAAAAAGCAGACCCGAAGTGCTGACCCCCAAAAATGTCATGATTGGAACTGTTGTAATTATGGACAGCATTTCCAAGCCTGTTTGGATTGTAATCCGATTTCCTCTAATTTAGAACTGTTTGCCTTCAAATACTAGTGGATCTAATGCCCCTAAGCTACCTTTCTAAGTTTATTCAAGACACTAATTCCATCCCCCAACAAAAAGAACAAGTAAACATATGTTGGATGATCTCATCATCATGCATACAAATAAGTTGGCTCAACACAGCATATATTAATCTCAGCATGCAGCATCCAAATATTAAGCTTGTGGGTGGCCAAATTCATCAGCATATTGGCGTGGAACCAATGGAATAGATAGAGAACGGTCTAGGAAAGTTTCCACAATGGACGTCGCATCATCGCTGGTCAATCCTTCGCCGTCAAATTCTGGAAAGACACGATCAAAAACATCTTGGTGCTCAGATCTTCTCACACCCTCTTGCGTTCCTTGGATAGACTTGTTTTCAACACCTTTTAAAAACTCCACAACTACTTTCTCTCTCAAAAATTCATCTACAGCTTGCCTTCCCACGAAAATCGCTAAGAACAAGTGCTCAAGCCCTACGGTATCAGAACCATGTAAGGCAGCAACATCCTGTGATGACTTATAAATAGAAAAGATTGGACCCTCTTCCTTGACAGGAGCCTCACTGCTTATTGTATTTTATCAAAACTGTAAATGCATCCGAAAAAATCCAGCTTTTCAAATGAATCAGTATCCCCACTGCTTACTGTATTTTATTAAATTTATTTTTAAAGATGTCATCTGGGTTGGATAGTTAAGTATGTGCGTCGAACTTTGTATTTATGTTCGAAAAGGTCTACGTCTCCATCTTTTAAACTCACTAAGGGCATCTCCAATGGTATGAGCTATATATTACCTATGTTATTGTTATTTTAGTACATGCCACAGTGTCAAATGCTATAATTTGGCACAATATGCTCTAATGGTGCAAATGACACAATAAGTAATTTTTTGATACAACCACCATTTCTTTTTTTTTTTTAACCAACTTTGTGCTATTTTAGGTCAAGGGTGTACCAAATATAGTACAAAGGTGAGCTATTTCTATTTTTTAGCACACCATTGGAGATGATCTAATTATATAAAATAATTATATGTGACCCATGCCACAAGTGAACATGGACTGTCTATTGACATAATGCAATACTATAAAATGAAAAATGCTTTTATGTCAAACAAATCACCGTTGAAGTACAAAATAATAAATAATCTCTCCATTTTTCTTCGGTCTTGATTTATCTGTCATTGCTTTTATGCTATCATGCCAACTAGACTCTATAAGATTCCTTGAGAATGTGAGCCAATCATATCCAAACAATTTTTTTGTCTGAACCAACTTAATCTAACTCAAATAGATTCAAAGGTGAAGCAAAAAACTGTCAACCATGCCACCAAAAGTTTAGGCCCTGTCACCAGAAATGAAACATGCAGTGATGAAAATTTTGACCTTTCCAGATTTTTTTATATAATGTAAATAGGGGTCCCCTCTATCATTATAGAGGGGACATCAGACAGGCAGTCAAGATAAAAAGACCATTAAGATAAGTGGTCCCTATGCTGCATGAATATTTCATGTACAGATTATTCATTGATCATATATTGGAATTCCTGTAATTGCCACTTCAGTGGCAAACATATGTAGGCCACACCCAGAGGCCAGAGAGATGGTGACAAAGAACAAGCCAGCTTAGGTAGAACTTCAAAGCTTAAGGCTGGTCAAAGATATGAAAAAATCAAAATGAAACAAATAGAAGTTTTGACCATGTTTTCCTTTGTGCAGAACTGTTCAAACCATGGTTGCTGGGAACTCTTTTCCCTGTTGGGAAACTTCAAGGGCAATTTTTGTTTGCTTCTGTGCTTCGAGAAATAGTTTCATGTTCTCCGAGGGACAAAAAGCGGACAATAACAAAGATAACATGTGAAGGAATGAGTTTTTGAAAATTGCTTTGCACAAAAAAAGATCATTTCGAAATGATCTTGGTTTCTGATTTCTGTTCAAGAAAAACAAAAACACTGAAGATTGAAAACGCTCAAGCCTTAGCCAACAAACCATCCCTCAGCTCAATGATTTTGATGCAACTAAAGCATCAATGCAAACGCCGCCACAAGCTTTGCTGCAGTCTGCTGCACCATCCGAAAATAGCTGAAGATCACATGGAGAGGAACAGGCGTATAGAAACTCGCCATTGAGCTCAATGCTTTCACAGTAGTTTCAACGATACTGTCAGGGAGCTTTGCTTGCAGAACAACTTAATGAATGCAGGTATTTCCTACATAGGCCATATATAACTTGAGCGCAGCATGTTCACAAGAATGCCATTATTGTATGAGGATCGTGGGCCTAATCCCCTGGATTTAAAACTAGCTATTTCTGGTTACTAGTAACAAAGTTTCAAGAGAGAGAGAGAGCAAACAAAATAACAGTGATCATATGCAACCTAGTTGAGAAATCACCATTCGTTCACAATGAGTTGAAGAAAGCAAACATAATGGTAGGTAACCTAGTTCAGAAGTCACCATTCATTCTTCAGCAATGAATTTGAATTTGTTTCAGAATATACATAATATATACATCCAGCAAGTTTCGAGCAGCTTAAACACACTATAACCAGAGTATCACTGGTTTTCTTCATCTCTGTACGCTGTATAACCAATTGAGCACCAGTTGCTTCATGTGGAACAAATAATAGAAAAGTTGATTCCATGATGAAAGAAAAGACATGTAAAGAATCTGCACATGGGTCCAGCCATCCAGGCTACCTCCTCCAACAACTTTTCCCATAGGAAATAGTGAATTAATTTATGGAACCCAAACCCCAGTAATCACCTCTCAAGCTTCTGGAATAGATCTGAGAGTGCATGATAGAGAATGGCAGCTGCAGGAGGCCTAGGCAACGACCCAAGAAGAATATCTGGTGCATTTATGGATGGATTACCATAGAATCTGGAATTTTCATGTGTGCGGGTTGTGACAATACTCCCTTCAAGCGAGCACCCAACAAATGCACCTGCAATGTCAAAGGATAATCTCATCAGAAATTTGCAATATTGAAGGAAAGAACCAGAAGTGATTTGAAAGTATGTAATAAATGATCAGAAGGATTAAAATGCCAGTAAGAGTATAGAAGTAGACTTCGCTACTTATTTCAGTATGACCAATTTTCCAGACCTTCAAAAAGAAGAGAAAATGGAGAACAATGTACAAAGGGCAATTAATTAATAAAAAAACAGTGGAGACGGCATGTTTACCATTGCACAACTTTTAAGTGTTGAAGGACTGCATGCAGTTCTTCCTCGGATTTCTCAACAATACGCATTGGCAGTGGACTGGTATATTGGATGCTACCTCTTGAGTCCACATTTAGTATGGAAGCTGCCATCTCTACACCAAGTAAACCATAATTCTCTGCCCCACAACATAAGTGGTTGCATGAAAAATCTTGTAATCACTTTAAGTGGACTGTAATCATGTGCAAGCACTGTGAATTTCTCTAATGTGGCAAACAAAAGGATTGGTTTACTTGGGGTTGAAGTGTCATGGCTTCCACACCAAATGTGCACTGCTTTAGATCTTTAATAATTTTAGCGTTCTTTCTTATTTCTGGATCACCTGAATTTTTAAATTGCTACCAATAACATCTGCCACTTTGGTCAAACATTGGTACAACAAGAAAAGGGAGGGAGTATTTCCCCTTGAATTGATCTGGGGTAAAAGCATCCACCATAGCAGCTTAGAGAATTTACACTCAAAAGAAGAATCTCCATAGAAAAACAAGATAGAAACTCTGTCAGATCCTTCCATAAAGACAACGCCCACTTCCTCAATGAGCCAAGCCTAAATGCCTAATCATCACTGCTACACCTCACTCCATCATCTACTCATTAATGTAAAACTACATGGAGCTACAAGAAGCTCTACAATTTATCTTCGACGAGTAAACCACATGAAGCTAAATGAGGGTGAACTGTCTCAGTTTTCATACTCCTTAAAATATCCAACCTACAATAAGGACTTGAAGACTCCTCATACTATGGGCACAGGCCTGTGGTTTTTCATTTCTCAACGAATGGCTTTCCTCGGTGTTATAGTTTCTCTCTCTCTCTCTCTCTCTGAAATTTAACATTTATGAAATGCTAGATGGACCAACACTCTTCTCTACCTTGTCCAAAGAGAGAGAGAGAGAGAGAGAGAGAGAACTCAATTCCAGAAACTTCAAAACTAGAGAAATAATGAAGAAATATGAGAGAGAGAGAGATGGGGAAGAGAATTTCACGATTCCGAAGAGGGGCTTTTACAAACCACTGGGAACAGCAAAGCATCCAGTGGAGGCCCTACGATTTCCAATCTGCCAAATAGACACTAGATCCACAAGACATTCAACAACATCAAGATCGCAATCCTCTGCAGCTTCGTCTTGGTCCTTGTCCCCTGCAGCACAATCAGCATTGGGAACCTTGGCAGCTCTGAGGCCAAAGAAGTTTCTCTCTCTCTCTCTCTCTCTCTCTCTCTCTCTCTAGATTTTCTGAGACAATGGATGGTGGGAGTGTTGTATGAAAGAAAGGTGGAGGAGAGATGACTAAATTTATAAATAATCACATGCTGTGTATGGTCTTTCATGAACCATTTCTTCTTCATCTTTTTCTTCTTCTTCTTTCCGTCTCTCCGGTGTGTCAACATGATGACATGGCAACACCACATCAGGTCAGCAACATAATATGGTAGAAGTGTTGCTCCGTCTAATAGTATTCTTCAACTATTTTTAATAAAAAAATGTTTAACTTCTACAACCATGGGGTTGATTGGCCATCATAACATGGAAACCACCTTCATGATTCACTTAAATAGTTATATTAGTAGCATTTGTACGCAATGTATTTATTTCAGAACATAAATATGTCCATATGTACATAAATTGAATTCCTTGGTCAATGAGTCAGCATTCTTCTTTGCACTCTAAAACATCAGAATGGCATAATTAGATACCTCTATCAACATCCATCAGGTGATGAAAATTATACCCTGTTCTAGAGACCAAGGCACAAACTATAACATCCTAGAATTCTCAAATTAAAGGTCACACTGAAAATGCAATAAAGCTCAATTCACATAACAACATTATTTTCAGATAATTAGAAGACTGTCTGCAAAAAGTTGCTCCAGTGACAGGAAGATGTTGATAGACCAATCAAAATTGTTTTATCTAATACACAATAGACATCTCAAGGTATTCTAAGGCGTATTATGAAATATGTACCTTTACTGCAGCTGTATGTATAACAAGCAGCACAACCACCATCACCAGCACGTATATCAGCTTCAGCAGCTCGTCCAACAATGCCAACAGCTGCACTCAAACCTGCTCCAACTGAGAGGTGTACATTTCCACTAAATGTCTTGATTGCACTGTTTGTTCTCAAAACAATTATGAAGTCTGTAAATTCCCCTCCAGCCTGTTTAATATAAAAAATAAATAATAGTAAGTTCTAAAATTGTATTTTACCTGCAATTTGAGTTTTTTCACGAGTCCCATTCAAAGGCACAAAGGCAAAGGAATCCCCACAACCACCCCCCCCCCCCCAACAAAAAAAAAACAAAAACAAAACAAAACAAAACAAAAAACGAGCTGTTGATGACCGTTGGAGCTCTTGCATATCATATTCAATTTCAAATAATTGGAATGAGGATATCCATGTGAACATGAATAAAGAAAAATATACTCAATTAAAATGACAGTACGACGGTTCTCTTTTTTTTACTTCTTTCATTTTTTGATAGGTAATGAATTATTTTCAGCAAAGACTAAAAGAAGGATGAAAAAGGTGCACCAAAGGAAGTCTAAACACTGATCTTTACATCTGGTGTAGGAAACCCCTGGAGAAAAATACTAGTAATAAAAGAAAAAGAAGAGACTTTTTTTTTTTTTTTGGGATCCATTTTCCATCAACTACCAATCCCCAAAACTTCCAACCTTAAGAATGGTTTGATAACTACCTAACCACCATGGCTACATGTACGGATGGTTAAAAAAAAGAAGAGACTTTAGCCAGCAAGAAATCATCCAAAACCTCCAAGGAGGTAATGTGACCTTCAAGTATATGGCAGTTCCTTTCCTTCCATATAACACAACAAAAAGCAAAGAGCATTACCCTCCACAACTGATAAATCCTGAACTTCCATCCTTTTCAATGCCAAGAACAATAAAGAAACAGTGAAAGCAATGTAAACTATTAAAACAAATGAAAAAAATAAAATAAAATGAAATGCATCAACAGAAAGCACAGTGCGGAAGGAGATGATCTACCATACTAAAAATGCCCTTGTACAAAATATAATAATTGTGGATCACAGTTCACACAGAACCTAACAATCACTCAATCAGGTGGCCAACAGTCAAAAATTTTCCCAAAGACAGCTTTTTAGACAAAAGAGAGAACTTTTGGGTGGAAATGAGACATCTAAATGATGGAGAAAAGGAAGGAACCTCTGCCTGTGCTCCCAACAACTTGTAAATAGATTGCACTGCCTACAAGTTTACCTGAGCAGCCACTTCCTCCTATCCACCATGTTCATCTTGAATAAAAACTACATAATGGTGCTAGAAGGTCAGCCCAATCCTAAAAAAACAACAATTTTGAACCAACTAGATAATCGTTGATTCATTGATAGCTTGATTATCAACGGAAATAGAAAAAAGAATTGGGTAAACAAAGAATAGAGGCAACATCAGATCAAATTGTCACCAACTCGCCATTACCCACTAGAGAACCAGAACCCCCTGGAGTCTATTATTACCCAGAAACCACAACAACAAGCAATGCTTACCTCATGGGAAGCCAATCCCAAAAGAGTGCATACAGGGAAGCAACAATTCTCACACTCAAACTTACCCTGCAACCCTTCTCCCTAAATTTCCAGATTCATTTCCACACAGCAATCTTTATTCGTATTAAACAAGGGCCTCACCTCTGGAAACAATGAACCCACCTTTACAAGCCTTCTAATTAGTTAAATATTTAAACTATCACCTTTCAGCTCTAAAGGAAGTTGAGCTGCAATTTTTCAACTTGCTCAGTGACTAAGCATCACATTCTCTTTCACCACCATCAACGTTCTCATTGCTAACAGTGCATCACCACCATCCACTTTTTCGAAATCACTTCACCCTCACCCTCCCTTGTAGCATCATTGTTTTCCACTACAGCATTTGATTCTGCAGTGTCCTTACTTATTGGGGAAAAAAAAAAAGAAAAACATGTTTTGCAAAAAAAATGTGTGCGTGTGTGCACTTCCAGATTCATGGTCTGGCAATGTATTCTACATTTCTACTTCAGGCCAGTAGGTAACTATTTCATATTAATAAAAAAAATTTACAATAAATAGAGATAAACTAAAAATAAGGGTTATTTTGACAAAAACATGTTATGATCTAGTATTTTGGCTCCACTTCCACATATAGGTACATATAATTATATATAAACTAAAAGCTAAGGGTTTGGGTATCCAATTCAAAATTAGACAATTCAAGAAATTTTACATAATATTGAAGGCACAAATCCATCACCTTGAATTAGAATATTTAAGAAAGTAGGAGTCATCACTATAGTTGAAGTTATAGAATCAATTCTTAGAAATTCTTGAAATGCCACTATTTTGAATTCTCATTCTTATTTGTGATGATGACCATCACTTTCTTGAATTTTTCAATTCAAGGTGATGGCTTTGTGCTTTCAATCATGTAAAATTTCTTGAATTTTATAATTTGGAATTGGACCCCAAAAGGCCATAAGATATATTATATAAGGGTGCCTTCTCTGCCAAAAGTGAGATAATAAGCACATTCCAACTCTAAAAAGAGTTATCCCAATGCCATAAATCTCACTGTTCCAAAAGTGAACTTTCAACTGAGAAAATCAGCAAATTGCCACTAAACACAGAGGAATTTGCAATGCAAAAACCTCAACCGATTACAACTAGCACCATAGAGTAGGAGATCTTATTTGCAAGAGGAAAAGAGAGACCATCTGAATCTAAATGCAAAGTTTCAACTCATAGCTTCCTCAGAATCCACCACTAGCACTAACGACCCTTAGCCTTACAATCATCAACACCCTCACCATGCCATGAAAATTGCCATCACCCCACCCAAACCCAGCTGCCAGCATCACTAGCCTCCATTCTTTTTCCCTCTATTTTCTTTCTTCTCTTGCAATTAATCATGTGGAGGTTTATAGTTTTACAAGGTCTAAAAATATCTCAAAGGGTGGACAAGGCTGCCTTCATTCACATGAAAATTCTTTTCTTTTCTTTTTTTTTTTCCTTTTTTTTTTTTGCCCTTTCTAAACATTGGCAAAAAAATTTATGACATATTTTATGTAATGCTTCACACATTGAGTCAAAATCTTTTGGAAAAAAGCTCATTTAAAATGATATTTGATTAAATTCCTAATTAAATGCATCAATCTCTAATACTTCCACATATTTGTAATTAAACAACTAAACCAATACTTATTTATATCTTCTTGAATGACTTAATAGAGTCAGGAATCAACCTCTCCAAAATGGGGGTCAAGCTGCCAGCAAGTAACCTCTCCCAGACCCTGCTATAGGCAAGAGCCGTGTGCTCTGGATACAACCTTTTCATGAACACATGCATTTTTCATTTATTAATTTGTATACTTAGCAATTTTGCCTCCAAAACTTGGCTTACTCATTTTGCATGTTCTTTATAAAATACAAAGTTATGTGTACAAATTTCAACTGTTTTTCAGAATGTCCACAAAATTTTCCTAAAATTGTGAAAAATCCCCAAGTTTCTGAAAAAACTAAGAAAATGGACCCATCCGTTCAATTTTGCTAGCAAGAATGCTTTGTAGTTAGCCAGAATTATATATATATATATATATATATATATATATATATATAAAAAGAAAAAAAAAAGGCATTTTTAGCAATATCGTGTGGAAAGAATTTAGCTACTCACAAAATAAAGTATATGAAGCAAGGACTATGTTCTTTTAACATCCTAAAAGATAAGTAATCAAAGTTCTACAGATAAATATATTTTACCTGAGCTCCCCAACCAATACCAAAGGAAGAAATGGCAGATGGTGGTGACCAAGACCCATCTTCTCTGCGAGCAACAACTAGCCCCGTTCCTATGTTGTAAGTCACCATTACTCCAACCTTTGCAACAGTAAGGATTGCAAGGCCTTTTGCTTGTTTTAGAATAGTATCCGGAATGGACTTTTCAGGTGTCAGAGAGCCAACCTGACCAAATGTATTTCAGTAACGAACCACATGAAATTTAAGATATGAACTTAACAGCATACAAGTTGGTATCTATACATAATTAAATACTCATTTATTATCAAGAAAAAATAAACAGTTTGTGTAGCTTCATTAATATGTTTTTTCTTTACCCTCTTCATGTATTGGTTAAAACATTAAAATAGTCCACACAAAAGACAACAGACATTTTTTGTCCTTCAACATAGCTTTACAGGCTAGGATCAGTACAACTCAAGTAAGTACGTGTTCAGAAAATGTAAGCAGACATCAGGTGAAGCAGCACAGCACAAAAGTCACTAATCACTGACTCTAACAAGCCTATGAAAATAAATAAATCATAAATAAAAAAGCCTTTATGGACTAGGATTAAACTCAATATGTTAAGTGCTTCCAGGAAAATATGCTTCAAGGGAATTTATAATAGTTAGAAAGGAATCATGCATCAATCTAACTAGTTCAAAGAATAGCCAAAGCATTCAATTGTTACCCTGTTATAACCCCGAATTGTGTTTGCAGCCTTATAAATCTCATATTCCATGGACTGGCCCCATGGAAAATTTAGCCATGATCTCAAGGTACTTAAGTCTGTAAGATCATTGGTCGGCAACTGGGCAGCGCGACTTACTTGGTCCATTAAGTATGACTGGACAGACTCAAGCCGCACACAACATACATCACAGACTCGTTTTGGGTTACCAGTGAGGAACTTTGTGGGTAACAAGCTCCTCCCCTTAGAGCACTCATTACAAAATATCCCTCCACAAAACCGGCAGTGGTGTCTGGAGCACATGAGAGGATGGAATCGCACATTACACAGCATGCAAGCAGAAGCAGCACTGTCAGCCAACCATTTTGGAGGCTCTGCTTCAAGAATTTCATTTATGTTACCTAAATTAGCCTCTGTAAGAGTTTGGGCCATTTCTTTCCATGTTTTCTCAAGAAGATGGTCCGATATCCAAGAAATGCTACATCTATGGACATCGCCTGAAGCAAGAGCGCTCACTTTCCCTCGGGCTGCAAGCAACATCTCAGTAACCACATCCCACATGGTCAGCTCTTTATTTTCCCCAATAAACTGATTCCAACCCAAGTCTCCATCAGGAAAGTAACCCCCGTTCACAGAGAGACATCTATTCCACTCTCCATGATCACTTTCTGACATGGGAGGGATAGAGACGGGTATCCAAACCCCAGTTTCTTCAGAAAGTGGTGAATCATAGTAAAAATATTTACCCTGTTTGTGATGGCTAGCACTTGAGTCATTTCGCACATCATTGTCCACTCTAGAGCCCTGAGATGCTTCACTTTCACAATCTCTTGGCAGTATCTTTTCTTCTTTCGCCAAATGATCAGTTGGTACCACATTACTCTCTTCCTTGCATTGCTCGACTTCTCTTGAAACCTAACCAATAGCATCGTTGAAATATTAGAAAAGAGGGCAAAAAGAGGTTGAACATCTCACCATCAAATTTATCTTGCACAAATAAACATATATTTAATCCAAGCATGCATAAATTAACCCAAAAGATCACACTAATAAACAACTCCATCTATTTGACGACATAAATAGAAAGCCTGTTGTGACGTAAAAGAAAAAAGGCTAGATGATTTCCCAAAAAACTGTGAAGACATATCCATGTTTTCCTTTTGGATAATATTAATGTTTGTGAGGTGTAGTATTCGTTTATTACTGGACGCCAAGCGGCTCAGCAAAGGGGCCTTTCCGGAGGGCCGATAGGCCCATAGCATAACGAAACTACGGAAGGCCCAATGCAGCTACCTGCTAGCCCAGTACGAAGGTTGGGGACTGCACCCCAAGGGAAAAAAATTTGGGAATATATAAGTTTTTTCTGGTAGGGTTTTGTAAATTTGTTTGCTCTGTGGAGTCTCAGCCATGAGAAAAGTGAGGTAGAGACCTTGTACAGAACACTCATTCTTGGTAATGGATTTGATCTCTCTCTCCACTGTGGACATAGAAATCTTGCCGAACCACAAAAATATGGTGTTTTTTGTGCGTTTTTGCAATTTTCTTTTTCTGTGATTGTTCTTGCTGCAGAACAATTAGCTTAAAAATTCACATCATAATTATGATGCATATTGCTATGGATAATACATGAGTTACCATAAAAAATTACCAAAAATTCCTACAGAGAGCCAAATTCTAGCTGCTACTAAGGAACCACCGAACCATGCTTTCAAATATTCTTTGTGACACTCCTATAGTGCTTCATGGATCATGATTGTGATTCCCATAATTTTCACTTTGTGCTTAATTTTCGATCCACACTTCCTGCAGTGATGAATCATGCACTTTTTATAGTTGAAAAATGAAAATCACACATTGAGATTTCTAATTAGTGTATCCTACAATATATTATATATTCGATCCTAGATTCTTTGTTCCTACAAATCACTTATTATATTTCCTTTCCTGTACACGTTTTTATCATTCTCAATCACTTCCCATATTTCTCTATAACAATAAAACTCTTCCATAACCACTTCCTGTAAGCTTGTTCTAAATCTGCTCAAACACTTCTAATTCACTCCCATGGCTACCCAACCTCTAATTATTTTCAAAGCCTCAGCTCCTCGTTTCTGCTTCTTGGTCTTTGTGCTTATTCTTACAACTATAGTTACTTACAATAGTTACTGAATGGTATCTAATACCGATTTTGTAAATTATTTTAAACCAATTTGGGTTATTAATGGAACACCGAATACAAGCTTTTCCTTATTTGTCATGTTTTCTCAGAATACAGTTCTGAGATCTGATCTCTCATCTAAATTGTTGTGCCTTCTGCCAGATGCTGCCCAGTAGACAGTTTCTCCTATACTGCCAACTTCTACATCTTTTTATGCCTTTTTTAAAAAAATTGAAATATATACAAATAGTTAGTGTTACAGTTTGCCCAATCTCTACAACATACTCCAACTCTTGCCTTACCAGAAGTTGTATGAAATTCCAACGGTGGAAGCAAGTTAAGATATACAGCACCATTAGATTGCATCAAACCATTGATGTCTAAAAAGTGTTTGGTTGCAGAGGGAGATCCAAGTTACAACATTGAATGATAACTCCACAACCAAACTGGGTTTCCTAAAGATTTCTACTTGCGACACAGATTTACCAGTTCTATGCATCTTATTCAGATTATATTACCACTCTTTTCTCCCAAACTCGACTTCTTTTTTCTTTTTTTGGTAAAATACCAACTCATCGTGGTTCTCAATTTCCATGATCCATAATCAGCAAAATAGAATCCATTGTAGCATGGAAGGATTCAGTGATCAACCCCAACAATTTTGCAAACTATATTGTTGGGTTCATTTCTATTACCCATTTTGAATTATGACCCCATCACCATCTAGACTTTGGGGTTGATAAAGTGTACTACCCTAACATTGCATACCCGAATAAGTAATAACAATGTTTTGTCCTAAAATTTGGACATTAGTTTCCAATACTATATACTATCTTCAATATCCAATTTTATGCAATTTACTTAAACCTCCAAACCCATATGATATAATAGGTTATATATCAGATTTTATGTAATTTCCTTAAACTGTGTTTTGAAAGCTAAATGTGAACAAACTATGAATTTAACAAACTTTCCAAATTCCAAAACCTCTCAATCAACACATCAACTTTATTCACTAAACATAATAATGTATAAACCTCCGTTTGGTTGCTAGAAATAGGAAAAGCAAAAATTAATAATATCAAATTATAAAGTTAAGTTTTTTCGTTGTTTGGGACCCGAGAAAACAAAACCCTCCACAAAACTGAGCCTGGCACAACTATTTGGCTTAGTTGAGGCGAGGTTCTCAACTTTCATAGGAGCAAAAACAACATAGAACGTGAGATACAATTTTTCTTTTATTTTCCTCGGTTTTCTCGGCAACCAAGCAGAGGGTTAGAATTTTGAGAAATAAGAAAGAATTAAGAAGGAAAAAAAGGGGAGAGAGAAGAATACCGGGTGATATAAAAATTTGGGTTCGTAGTCATCGAGTTGAATTTTAGGGTATAGTGTGTTTCCTTCCATCGACGAGTTTCTATGAGCTTCAATCTACGAATCAGACGGAGAGAAAGAGAGAAAGAGAGGGAGAGAGATTAGGGAAAAGCCGTACTAAGAATTTAACAAAGCCTACTTGATAAAGGAAACTAATCATTGGAGATGTGTGAGCAAGAGAACTTTATGGACAAGTTTATGTACTATGCTTAAACTTTGAAACATGCCAATCAAAATTCTATCTTTAGCCCAATATTTTATTTTATTTTATTTTTTTTCCTGCGCACATGGATAACTCATAAAATAGAGTTCTTGAGGTAAAAGATGTAGGTGGAAAGGCTCAGCCTCGTTAAAATGGTTAGTCCACAATCCATCATCAAAAGAGTAATAAAATATTTTTAGTGCTTATATAATTGAATATTTAGATTTATGACATGCTAAACTAGGACGTGTGGATATTGCATTAATTAAAAGCTTGAAATACTTAAATTAACTACCAAACTAAAGGGTCTACATCATGTGATGGTTTGAAAAGAGATCATCATCGTAATGGTATGATTGGAGCCTCCCATAAAAGCAATAAATGGTTTGGATCAAAAGTCCAAAAAGTTGTTAAGGTCAGCTTAGACCAGCATTTTTTTGGGCAATGATGATGTGATCCAAGCTGTCCATAAAAGCAATGCATGACTTGGATCAAAAGTCCATAAAATTGTTGAAGTCAGCTTAGGTCAACATTTTTTTGGGTTTTTGATTTGAACCGTCTATTACTTTTATGGACAGCTCGGATTACACCATCACAGTGATGGTTTTTTTCAAACCATCAAAAAATCCTTGCTCCAAACCAAGCTAGTAATGATATCTAAATGTGAAATTTGTGTAAAGGCTAAACATACTAAAAAATCATTCAAAAATGTTTGTATAAACTTTGAACTTTTAGCATTAATTCACATTGATGTGTTAGTGATTTTGAAAACTTTATGGATAAAGGTGATAAGAGAACATTATTTAACTTTTGTAGACGTTTATTTTACATATACAAGAGTGTAGTTATTAAAACATAGAGAGGAAGGAGAAATAATATTCTTGAAATATAATATTGAGGTAGAAAATCAATTAGACTGGAAAATTAAAAGGATTAGATCTGATATAGGAGAAGAATATGGCTCCAATCCTTTTAAGAATTTTCGTGAACAAAACGGTATAATACATAAGACGATTGGCCCTTCCTCCCATTAGCAAAATGGTATAGTTGAAAGAAAAAAAATATCTAACTTCTAATGATACGACAAATGTTATGCTTATTTGGTTACAGACTATGAATATGTAGGGGGAAGCTATTATATCACCTTGTTATGTTTTGAATAGATCTTTAAAAAAACAAAAGAATAAATATCTTAAAATGAAAACTACTAAGACTCTTCTAGATTTGTACAAGAAATGTTCTCCTAATTTAAGATTCCTCAAAGTGTGGGGTGTTTGGCTAAAGGATGAATAATTGATTCCCAAAAAAGTAAGATTTGACATAAAACTAAAGATAGTGTCTCTAGAGGGTATGCTGAAAATATTGGTACCAATATATTTTTGTTGGATAGAGATACTATAATTGAATCATGTGATGCTGAATTTGCTGAAACATAGTTATCCTTTTGAAGTGATCTAATTCATATAGTTATCAATTTTAGTTTCTCAACCTAGGGCGAGCCTAGGTGCACAAGAAAGCACTCTGAATCACTATGTATGTCAAATCTAAACTTAGATGAAAAAAAGATGAGTGTTAGAAACCTTTTTTGGCCCACATTTCTCTATGAAAATTATTAGATGTGACATTTTGGAAAGATGCTATCAACACTGAGCTTGAGTCAATTATGTCAAACCCCACGCAAAAATTTGTTTGACTTACTCAAGGCAATTAGATCAATTGATAAATTCAACACAAATTTAGTGGCAAAAGGGTACGTCTATCCTTCTTCTTTTATTTTATTTTATTATTATTATATATATTTTTTTATTATAAATGATGACCTATATGAGGGAGCATATATGGATTCCGTGTTGAGGTCATTGAGGTTGTTGGATGGGTTTTTGGATGATCGATATTAAGAGATAAAAAATTTGCTATTAAGGTCATTTTGGTTATTTCGATAGCTAACCTTTTTAAACTGATGCTTATGTTTATACTAAATTTAATGGATAAATTGATAGATTATATCTTATTATATGTGGATGATATGTGAATTTTAGGGACTAACGTTAAAATTGTTGAATCAATTTATCAACTAAAGAGTTTTTATTGTTAAACTTTGACATGAAAGATTCAAAGAGATAAATATAGCGCCCGTTTGGATAAGTTTATACTTCTTATTTTTAACTTTTAAAAGTAAAGAAGTGAATTTTTTTTATAGGTTTTTTATAGTGCAAAATTTTGATAATTACTTATAAAAGTTGAGGTAGCAAGAATTTCTTACTACCTTAACTTTTAAAAGTAACTTCCAAAAATTTTTTACACTCAAAACTTTATTTTTTACTTTTGAAAGTAAAAAAGAGGAAGTAAAAGTTTACTCAAAATGGCCAAAGTACTAAAATTATTGAGTTTAGATTTGTTGTTGTGCTTCAAGAGTACAACATGGTGCTATGGTGGGTGAAATTGAAACACATGACAAAATAGGGATATCGACGGCTAAGGTGAAAAATCTATATTTTGTATGGCATTAAGCACTTGTGGCAATTTTTCACCTCAACTGTCAATGTCACTCTTTTGCAATGTGTGCTGATCTCAACTACCAGCATCATGCTGCACTCTTGAAGCATTGCAGCAAATCTAAACTCGAAATTATTCGAAGTAATAAGATGTTGATATTGTCCCAGTTGCACTAACTAGTAATCACAATATGAAAAATAAATACTTAAGAAATTTAATCTTCTTGTTTTATTTTATTTTAAATTGTACGTTTTTTAATTGGTTAAGAAAAAAAAAGGATAAAAAGAGCATGATCAGTTGTGGCAATATCACTTGAGCATGATTATAACATTTTCCTTCCGCGTTAAGAAACCAATGACAAAAAAGATTTAGACCTACCCCATTAAGGGAGGAACCACAAATTAGGCTTATATAACCTAACAATAATCTCACAATAATCTCACATTCTCACTATAGATAAATGACTCCAGTGGATAACCTTCATTTGTCGAGGAAGGGCCCTAACTCCGTCCACTTATCCGTAGCGTGATCATTCCCCGCAGACGATATTTCTATCTTCATCTTCACAACGACCACTAACGTGGCATCAACGAAAACCCGCACGCGCAATACGCATCCGGCGCATCAAACCCAAACCTTCCCCTCCATCGTATTTTATTTCCCACGCAGTTCTAAAAAATAAAGACTCCTGCTAAATTACGCTTCTTTATCTTCTCTTCTCCCATCGTCATCTCTCACAAAACCATAATTTCTATCCTCTCTCTCCTCCCAATCCTGTCTGCATCTAAATTCTACGGTTCCTGGCCTGCACATGACCCTAATTTCGCAGTTTCTGAGCTCCGGGAAAACCCTAAATTTCTCACTTTCTCAAACTCAGAAGATCGAAATCAAAACCCTAAAATTCAGTTTCTGAGTTTCATCCCCAAAATTTTTTTTATCTTCTGAGCTTAAACAATCACAACCCTAAATTTACACTCTTTGAGCTCTGAATTTCAGTATTCTGAAACCCTAATTCACAATTTCTGTGCTTAGAAAATCATCATCCTAGATTCAGTGTTTGTTCGCTGCGATCGCCTCTTCAACTACTGATTTCAGTTCTACTGCTGAAATGTTTGAGATTTGATGTTTTTTTGCCTGTTGAACTTTGCCTTGTATTGTTTGGTGTGATGATTTTTTGCCTTTTTTATTGCTAATTAATAAGAAAAAACTGGTATTGAAGAAGAAGAGAAGTGTTGCCTTGTAATACATGTCAGTAGAGAGATCGTTTGAAGCATGGGAGGAGGTGCAGCGGCATGGCCAGGATTTTGCGGACAGGCTCGCGCAGGGGTTCACTGGCTTGATTCAGACGCACATAAATCCTCCCTCGTTCCCGTGGCCCAATCCTCAGACACCGAAGCTCTTCGATGTCGAGTTCTCGACCCAGAGTTTTGGGAAAAGGGATTTCGGGCTTGCGACTGATAATTCGGGAATTAATGGGGTTTTGGCAATTTTTGATATCGGGAACAGGTTAGGGCAAGCTGGGGCGGACTTTGGGGCTTGCTTGAATGGAATGGTTCAGCAGTTTTTCAGGAAGTTGCCAGTACCATTTCGACATGAAGAGAATGAGGTGGCATCAATTCGGGCAGATGTGAATTGCCAGACGAATGATTTGGGCACATCCATGAAGGAGGGATTTGGATCACTGTCGGAACAGTTTAGGGATTTTGGCTTTGCAGAAAATGATACTGCTTTGGATGGTCTGGTGGATGAAGAGATTTCGGGCTTTAATTTGAAGTCGTTGGGACATTTTGGTAGACCACAAGTAAGATTTTCAAGCCAATTATATATAGTTACATTCATTTATGGGGTTCAATTTTTTCTGACATATACATGTGCTTATACAAGTTGATAAAACATCTTATGAATGTGGCTGAGCAAGTTGAATGCCATAAAGCTAACATGATTATGATGACTAAGCAATTGGGTCGGATGGAAATGTTGATATAATTTGATAGAATCTAGGGAGGACAATGACTAGATTACACAGTTGTTGGTCATGTCATATGTGCTTTTGGTGGTTTATATCACAACAAAGCCTATGTTTTTGCTGAAATTCCTGTTTATTGGGTATTTATATTTGGCAAAATGAAATCTCAAAAACTATGCTAATGGGCCAGGGTGTAACTCAGTTTAAATTGGGCTGAATGGACAACCTTAATGAGGGGTCGAGACCATTAGCCAAGAAATGGTTTATCTAAACTTAACAAAAATCCAACCCAATGCCAAACTTTTCAATCTCGGGCCCTGTGTGACCCAACTTTGTAATTTAATCTTGGTTTCGGTGCTTTGTTTATGAATATGTAAGAGAAGAAAAGAGAACACACACATGCACACATGCAAAAAAGGAAAAAAAGAACACAGATGCAAACATGTAAAATTGGGTTCTCCCTGGCACTGACCCAAATATTTCAAAAATAGCTAAGAAGCCACTTTTCCATAGTACCACCAAAACCCCCAGAAGTAATTGGTTTGCTATACTGGATCGATCATTGATTGAAGGAGAGATTGAAGAGGACATTGTGGATGGAACTAGAGAAAAATTGTTGATGTAAAGAATATTATGTCAACTTTGGTTCATTTGCATGCATTTTAGTGACATTTTGCTGAAGATTATTACTTTTCGCATGCAATAGTGTGTAACGGTTTCCTACCAAAAAGAAGAAAGTCTTGAATCATTTCTTCTCGTCTTTGAAATTGTTCAACTGCATGTCTGCATTTCTGGAACCTTTTTTTTTTTTTTTTTTTTTTTTTTTTTTGGGTGGCTGCAGTCTTTGATGTAAATCATTCTCAGAGGTAAATGATTTGGAAGACTGGTTGCAAATTGTAATTTATCTATTTTATTGCGGAAGTTTTCAGTATAATTAATATAACTTGTTATTCAGTCGTTTATTTTCTTTAATGCAGGGGACCGTTAATATTACGTCAACTTATGACAGTAGGACACATGACGTAGAAAGTTCTTTGGTTGCTAGGGGAGATATATGGAGAGTAGAGGCTTCGCATGGCAGTTCCACATCAGGAAATGATAATTCATCTCTCTTCCTTGTCCAGCTTGGACCAGTACTCTTTGTTCGTGATACGACACTTCTGTTGCCAGTTCATCTATCAAAGCAACACTTGCTTTGGTATGGTTATGATAGAAAGGTATGACCAATTTTCAGTTGGCCAAGTAGTGATGGGAGTGGCAAAAGATGCTTAAGCTCATGGATATATTGTTATATATAACTTAAGAAATCCTTGTTAGACTAAATCATGCACAATTAAAACTAGGAGATGCTCTGACGAAATATTTGATGAGAAATATACTTCAAATGTGTGTCTTCAGTTTTTAATTATTTTGAATTTCTTTTGATATTTTGAAGTTATATTGAAAGAAACGAAAGAGCAACAGCTCCTGTCCACTAGACGCATACAGCAACAAGACATATAAAGGATTTTGAAATTCCTTTCAAATGATCAAGTAAAAATGTCGCATGGACTATTTTTTAGAGCTTCCTGCTCTACTTGTTTGATGCCTTAGTCTGCAGAGAGCTTAGGGCACATCAATAACTAAGGAAACAACCGTCATATCTTCATGCCAGATAAGCAACAGTCCTATTAGCATCTATGATAGGGAAATCAATAAGCAAATGCTCCATGGATTATGGGCCAGGTTTTGTGTTGGGTATCTGTTGGGAACATGAACCTTTTAGCATTGCCGATAAAAGAAAAATGAACCTTTTTGCGATAACCTACAATCAATTAAATATTAATTTATGCTGCTTCTCTTAAAAAGAATTCAACTTCATGGGTGCATGAAGTTTCTTCATTCTTAATGAAGGTTCCATTTTTTGTTCCTCTGAGGAACTGTTTGCATCATCCCCATTATGCAGCCGATACTGCCACTAAGCAGGTCCTGCATAATACTAGTACAAAAAAACATATGAAGTTAAACTAATATTGTAGACATGGGATCTGTTAATTTCACAACTCACAGTCCTGGTCAGTGCAACACCACTGTCATTTCTACTTTAAATATTATTACATTTCATACTAATCACTTGGCAGTGATTGAGATCAGGCATTTAAGAACCTGTATTGTTGTCAAAATAATAGTTACCAGTGCCATTAATGAGACGAATAATTGATTGTGTTGCTTCCTTCTCTTTATTTAGTTTGATACTTTTATCTTTCCTTGTGTTTTGAGTTTTGACAATGTTGTCATTATTAATGGGACTTGAGTTGCCATATCAGGATCTTGAATCTAGATGTTTCTCTGCAGTATTTGTTTATTTATTTATTTATCTTTAGTTCTTAGTTTTTGTCTTATTTGGTTGTCAGAATGGAATGCATTCTCTTTGTCCAGCTGTGTGGTCAAAGCATAGGCGGTGGCTGTTGATGTCAATGATCTGTCTCAACCCTCTGGCTTGTGTAAGTTCAAAATTCCTGCTAGAACTTATTGTAATTAATATGTTTGGATTCTTGTATGTACTGGTGCATCCTTTTTACTACTAGGACTTGGGTGGTCCTATTAATTCCATTAGTAAGTTGAATTGCTATGTTGTACTTGAATTCACCTCATCACTTATATTTTGAAACTAGGAAACAAAAATTGAGAGGCTTGATAAAGAGGCATGATCTGCTAAAAGCAATCTAATAAGAAGCATGATCTGCTAAAATCAATCTACTCTGCTTAATAGATTTGTAAGCAATCTACTGTGCTTAATAGAATTGCTATTTTGTACTTGAATTCACCTCATCACTTATATTTTGAAACTAGGAAACAAAAATTGAGAGGCTTGATAAAGAGGCATGATCTGCCAAAAGCAATCTAATAAGAAGCATGATCTGCTAAAAGCAATCTACTGTGCTTAATAGATTTGTAATTAAATTAAGAAATGCTAGAAACAGCAAACATTATATAAGCTCTGCATAATTTGGCTCTTTGCTAGTAGAAAATTGTTTGATGTATACTAGATTATAACACTTTGAAGTTATATAACTACTCAATGTTAGGAAATCTTTCTCTGTAGATTTTGGATAGGATTTATTGGGAGGTCTTGTGGATCAAATTGGTGGATCGAAATGTGGAAGTTGTAAGATTCCATGAATTAGAAAAAATGACAAAAATAATTTAGTTTATT
The DNA here is from genome assembly GCA_039720395.1 of Liquidambar formosana. Classification (NCBI taxonomy): domain Eukaryota; kingdom Viridiplantae; phylum Streptophyta; class Magnoliopsida; order Saxifragales; family Altingiaceae; genus Liquidambar; species Liquidambar formosana. The sequence continues at coordinate 216,503 of JBBPBK010000095.1, read as the reverse complement.
TTAAAACCATTGACATTCCAAGAATGTTAAAAGTTTAAAGAAAAATAAAAAATAAAAAATAAAAAGAATGTACAAATTTAAGCAAGTGAAGTGATAGAGAGAGAAGGGAAAAAACATGACTTGGGAACAGCACGTAGTTTTATATAAGTAGGATTAAATATAGAGAATATGAATGGAAAAATATGAAAATGACAATTGAAAATAATTGTTTTAAAAGCCTTCCAAGAGCCAATTTGTTTTAAAAATATTTCTAGTAAATAGAGAAAATATTTTTTTTGATGAAGTAAGTATTGTATTAGAAAAAGGGCAAAACCCAAGTACATAAGAGATATACAAGAGCTAACCACAAGAAAGAGAAGAAAAGAAAAGAAAAGAAAAGAAAAGGAAAAAGAAAAAACCCCAAGCTAAATCTTTAGCATGTCAAGAAAATCAACAAAGGAGGGGAAAAAATTTTCCCCAATCATATTTTCTCTATTTTTCTCTATAGTAAATAGAGAAAATATGATTGGGGAAAAAAAATCTAAAGATCATAATTGAAAGGAAAAATTACATTTTGCCCCCTCAATCTTTGGGCAGAAATCACTTTTCACCCCTTATCTACAAAATCCTACAAATACCTCTCTGAACTACTGGAAGATGATTATGGGCTGATGGCGTTAACGGAATGAATGAAATGACAATAATTCCCTTATGAGTGGATAAGCAAAATGACATAAATACCCACCGTGTTTTCCCGCCATGCTACTTCCAGTTATATAAAGGCTTCCCAAGGAAGATTCGAGAGCACTTCTCTGCCTTTTCGTCTGCTGGTCTCCATGGCTTCACAGTTGCACCATCATCACGATCATCACGATCTTTGAGCAGAAGCCTTCGTCCTTGCCGATCTTCCGCTACTATGGATGTAGTTTAAGAATTTGCAAAGGAGAGAGAGAAAATATTAGTGGGCGGGTGTGAGGTTGAAGGAAGAGAGGAGAAATTTGATTTGTATGGGTAGAGAGAGAAAATGAGTGTGTGAGGGTGAGGGATAACACGTGAGCCCTTATAAAAGGGCATTTTGGGTATAAAATGTGCTGATCTTATATCATGTGCATTGCACATGACTCTTTCTGTTAAATTTATCACGGCAGCTTAACGGTTTGATGAAAAGTGTCGTCTTCCAATAGTTCGGGGGGTATTTGTAGGATTTTGTAGATGATGGGTGAAAAGTGATTTTGGCCCAAAGATTGAGGGGGCAAAGTGTAATTTTCCCTAATTGAAATTTACAATAGTCGTTCACAAATGGATTTGAATGTAAACTGTCGAAGGGTGGGTTAGGATTGGGTAACTTTATTGAGAGGAATATTGCTTTAACTGGAAAATCGTTGTGGGCATTTCCCTTTCAGTCTAATTCTTTTTGGGGTGTCGCGATTAAGAGCAAATATGGAATTCTTGATAATGGTTGGGAGTCTTAGAAGGATGCCAGGGTTTCAAATAGAAGTTCTTGGAAATTTATTTCTTAGGGTTTACCTTGTTTCTTGGAGTGTACTATTTTTGTTGTGGGAAGGGGAGATAAGATTAGGTTTTGGGAGGATATTTGGAGGTGGGATGTCTCTTTTGCTGCTTTGTTTCCTCGGTTGTATAATTTGTCATTGGCTCATAATGTGTCCATTTCTTCTGTGGCTTTTTCGCCCTCTTTTCGTGATTCTTGGGACCTTGTGTATTTATTATCTTTGCTTGAGGGTGTTTGCTTGAGGGACTCAATCCTTGATAGGAGAAGATGGACAACTCATTTTGTTTTTTGTTTTGATGAAGTACAAGTCATTCTTTAGGTATCTTTTCTTGCAAATTTTTCTTTGAGGTGCTGGTGGATGTTCCTAGTATTCCTTTGTTCCCTTCCTCTGTGATGGTTTGGAAAGCGAAAGTGTCCCTTAAAATTCAGGTGTTTGCTTGGGAGTTAGGTCACTAGAGAATCAATACCAATGATATGCTTTAGAGGAGAAGACCTTCCTTTTGCTATCATCCTCAATGGTGTGTTATGTGCAGAAAGGAGGCTGAGAAAGTAGACTGTTTGTTCTTACGTTGTCCAGTAGCTGTTGTGTTGTGGGAACTTATGCTAGAGATTGTTCCAGATTAGTGGTGAGATTCGGGTGCGTCTGGGTTCTTCTATTCAGATGTTTGAGATTAGTTTTGTGGGTTTTGGGTGGGACAAGAGGGGAGTCACCTTGTGGAGGCGTGCTTTGGTGGCACTTATTTGGGTTATTTGGATGGAAAGGAATGCTAGGATTTTTTATGATAAAGAAGAAGGCTTGGACGGGTTGTTGGATAGAATCTATTTTATTGCTTTTTTTTGGGCTTTGGCTTCAAAAGTTTTTCAGGGAATTCCATTATTTATCATTAGATGTGATTGGAAGTCGGTTGTGTGTGTTAGTGATTTCTTTGTTTTCATTTTTTGTCTATGGCGGACTCCTTGTCCTCCTTTGTACCTCTTTATCTTATAATTTTTCAATAAATTTTTTCTGTTTGCCAATTAAAAAAAAAAAAAAAAAAATGTAAACAATCTCTCTATGAATATATATATTTTTTTATGAAGAACCAATTTTTTTTTTAGTCCTACTTGAAAAGATTCCTTCATTTTAAAGGTGACTGCCATTATTTTTTAAAGCGTTTTTCTTTGAACAAAATGAAAATTCTCTGCAAAACTTTGAATGGCAAGTTCTGTTTTGGAAGTCCCCAAAATTTTTATTGTTTTTTTTTATAGGAGAAACGACTTTGTATTAATCACAAAAGGAAAAATACAAGAAGAAGGAAGATATTTCCTTCAAAGGGCAGAACCAAAAACAGCCAAAACAAAGGCCACCTGAAACAACCATAACTACCTAACAAAAAGAAAAAGGAAAAAAGGCACTCAAGGAGGATAAAGATGACCTGCCCTACCCCTTCTCTTAATGATCTTTGAGAGACAAATTTCAATCCAATTCCTCGTGATAAAAAAGAGAGGAACTCCCCCAAAATTTTTATTGTTTTACCAAGTATTAATGAGATCAAAGTAATTAAAAGAATGAAAAAGATTCTCATGCTCTGAAAATCAACCAGCATTGCCCAATCATACCGAAAGTTGACTATGTTGAGTATTAATAGCAGTAACCTCTCCAAAATGGATATAAAATTATCGATGACAAGATGGGGTAAATGCTGGTTTTTAATGTTATTATAGTCGACTTTCAGGGTTTCACAAGATGGATTGTTTTTCGGCAATGCTGGATCAATGGATTGCTACTAAGAAGGAACCAAGTGGCCTCCCTAGAAATGTATGATGAGCAATTTTGATTTAACAAGTGAAAGATATGAACTTGTCAACTTTTCTCTGAAAGGCAAAGGGTCATAGAGTTGAAAAACTGTTAGGCATTTTGTTTTTTCTTTCTTCTTTCTGTTTTCTTTGTCTTCTCTGTTTTTCTGTTTTGTTCTTTGTCTTTGTTTCTTGGCAGACTGCTGGTCCTCCTTTATTCATTTTCTATTAATAAAATTCTCCTTGTTGTGGTTCAACAAAAAAAAAAAAAAAAAAAAAAAAAGGATCATAGAGTTGAAAAAGGTTTGGACCCATCATGTGATCTTGTTTTTGTTTATGGTGTAGTAGAAATGCACAGAAAACAAAGGAAGAAGGCGAAATCCCTTGATCGGAATGATAAAACCTAGAATCCACTAGGATAATGAGAGAGAAATCTATGAATCCACAAGGAGAAGAAGAGAGAAATATTTAACTTTTATTAGTCAATAGTATACTATTAATAATGCTAAAGGGAGTTAATTATAATTCCCTAACCCTTATATGAAAATAGGCAAATAGCCATAACTAGAAAATAGCATGAATTGCCAAAAATGACCAAAAATGGTTTGGATCATAATAGATTTCAACATCTTCTGCACTCAAAGATTCATTGACCTGTGAAGAAAAAAATATTTTTGATTATGGGATTTTAGTTAATTTTAGTGTTATGCAAGGCCTTAATATATATATATAGAGTTCATTCATGCCTAAACAAACCCATATATGAACATAACTTCATAATTCCGACCCTATAGAACCATGGTTCAAAGTCACGGTCACGGACGCCGTCACGTAACGGTCACGGTCATCACGGTCACGGCTGTCTCATCATATCTTGGGTGAGACGCAACATTACGTATAAAATAAGGCTAAAAAAAATCCAAAAAAATCATGGAAAAATCTAAAAAAATAAAGCAATCACATTAGAAGCATAAAACATGTAAAACAAATCATTTAGAACATATAAAATGATTAAAAGTATCAAGACAGGTGGCAGTGAGCTAAGTAATAAGAAACTCAATATTTAGGTCTTAGATATAGAATATAAGTTTTATAAATAAAAATCAATTCCAATTGTATTGATTTATTGATTTTGAGGGGGGTAGTAAAACAAAGAAAATGCAAATTTTGCAGGTGGGTCTTGGGAGATCGGAATTGAATTGTAACTAGTGGCCCTGGAAATAGGATTATTTTCATCCTAATTGCACATGAGTTGACATCCCTGATCCCATTATTGATAATTCATCACATATTATAGAGTATAGATTCACTTATTTCAACCAATAGCTATAATTTTTATTTTTATTTTTATTTTTATTTAATATACTCCTTTATTTTCAATCTTTAACGTACATCAATTTAATTAAGTTTTGATAAACAATGAAATATGTTGAATATTTGCTTCCATTTTTTCTAATTAGAACAAAAAAAAAATTGCAAAAATTAAAGCTTTATAAAAACCCTTTATCGTACTTACTTTATATAGTCCAATTAAAAAAAAAAAAATACAAAGCAAAGGAAAGGAGAAAAAAAAAAAAAAAAAAGAAGAAGAAGAAGAAGAAGAAGAAGAAGAAGAAGAAGAAGAAGAAAACAGACTTAACTAATAAAATAAGAAAAACTTAAGTTTTCTTAGCATAAAAAAAAAAAAAGAAAAAGAAAAAGAAAAACTTAAGTTTGACTTTTAAGTGGCTGAGAATTGAAAAGGAAAGTGAGAAGAACATTGTCGAGGCTCGATGGAGGCAAGAAGATAGACCAAGTGACGGCGAGCTTCAATCGGCGACGGTGAGCTTCGATCGGCGACGGCAGGGTTGGTTGAGTGCTTGATACTCACTGGAGGAGTCAACTGTCGACTCTTGAGGCTTGAGGGAGGCGAGACAAAGCGACAGTAGACTCGATCGGCGAGATCATCCACTCCCGACTCCACCACAGCTCCATTTGTATAGATACGTTCAAATATGGGAATTGCAACACCTTTTTTTGTCTCGAAATGTCATGGCGAGATCACTGCAAGATCACGGCGAGATGTTAGCGTGACGGACGTGATGAGAAATTGGCGAGATATACCTGTACCGCTGTAACGTCTCGTATTGGTAGGCTTCGAGACCGTTCCGTCTCGGGCGAGATGTCACGGTTTCGTCTGTGACTTTGAACCATGCATAGAACTCAACCATCTCTGCAGTAGGTGCATGGCTTGCAAATACTTTCGGATTCCAAAAAATCAAAATAAAGCCCAAACAGAAATTACTAGAAGTAGAAAAAATTTCCCAAGAACTAACATTTGACCCTTCAAATGGCATTTTGGCCTCAAAAATAATTTGTGTGGAAGCAGTAAACCACCATGTAGTGCTCGGAATAAGCTTTTTGATGCTGCAAATTTTTCGCAATCCTGATGACCGAGCATAAAGTTATAGCTATTTCAAGCTATGCTGCAAAATCAGGGTGCACAGGTGCCCTGCTTGGATTTCCATGACTATGCATGCTTCAAGTAGGAATTTATCTCATGCTCTACATCAGTTTAGCTGTTGAAGCATATAGAAAATTAGCATGATTTGATGATTTTTAGCTTGAAATCACATTGTATGGACAACAATAATTTTAAGAACGTTCTAAAAAGGGTATCCCAATTTGATTGGATAAAACTCATCCAAACATGTTGAATTTGATTCAACTCATTGAAGCCTTTTCCCCAACTTCTTGGGTCTCCCCATGAATTACTTTTCATGATTTAGCTCTATTTAAAGCCATAAATTTCTGTACATCCTTAGCAATCATGTCTTTTATCACCGCCCTGACCAATGTTCTTTTTGGCCTTACTCTTGTCCTTTGGTGCCTTCAACTTGAACCAAATCACTCCTCCATACTAGTGCATTTGTTGGTCTTCATGTTCACAAGGCATGCCCATAATTTTGGTTGGCTGCCTATAATTTCCCTTCTCCTTTCTTCGGTTTGGGAATAGTTGCGGGAAAGATAAGACGCAATGAGGGAATTCAAAGTGATTTTGTGGGAGGGTAGTTGTGTAGGAAAGAAGGATCATCAGGTAAGATGGGAGGTAGTGTCTCGTCTGAAAAATAAAGGAGTTGGAGAATTGAGCATGCTAGTTGTACTTGAATCGCCAAAAATATTAGACTTGAAGCAATATATTGTGGAAAAAAAATCTTCAAAAAGTTTGTTGTTATACAAAATTCCTGAATGCTTGATGTCTATGGGACCAACTTGTTGGGAGTTGAGCATGCTAGTTCCTTTTTTATTTTATTTTATTTTTTTTATGGAGTTAGAGCATGCTAGTTGTCCTCAAATCATCAAGAATATTAGACTTGAAGCAATGTATTGTGGAAAAAAATCTTTAAAAAGTTAGTTGCTATACAAAATTTCTGAATGCTTGATGTTTAAATAAAAACTATCTATTTTTACTTATATTTCATGTCATTTGATCCTGCTTCATCTTATTTCTGAATATTTCTTTGTGCCTAGTGAAGGTTGTTATATTGGTTAAAACTTAAAACTCTGGAGTTCCTACCTTAGAACTACAGACTATTGTTGCTAGGGTGTTTCTTTGTATTAAAGCATTATCTAACTTTATTGTTTCTCTGTATTAAAGCATTATCTGACTTTATTTTCTTATCTTTTCCACTCCTCTGCCCAGTCATTCATGGATTTGCAGTTTCCAAATGGGCAGTTCACCTATGTATCTGGTGAAGGGTTAACTACCAGTGCTTTTGTACCTTTTTGCGGGGGCTTGCTCCAGGCTCAAGGACAATATCCTGGAGAAATGAGATTCAGCTTCTCTTGCAAGGTTAGCTAGCGATCTTGCAATTTGTGATGAGGAAACTAATCTTGTAGGACTTTGTTCTTATTGAACTTGATATGGAGTATGGACCATGATACAAAATTTTCAAAATTCTCAAGTTGGTTTCCTTATATAAATAAGAAGATTACAAATTATGGGAGCTATATTTTTCTGCTTGAATTTTGTTGCAGAATAAGTGGGGAACACGCATTACACCAATGGTTCAGTGGCCTGACAAATCATTTTCATTGGGTATTGCACAAGCCTTGGCTTGGCAAAGATCTGGTCTTATGGTGAGACCAACGATCCAGTTCAGGTGGGCTACATGCTTTGCTTCAATTGAATTAATTATGTATTCTATTTTTGTAGTTAGTATATGGACCACAACTTGCCTCCATGTGTGCCACACAGATTCATGTGGAGGATCTTCTAACCAAATGTGTTGATTTATTATTGTCAAATATGGTCTTTGAAGCACTTCAATTATAAAACAAAATAATTTCCTTGTTTATATTGTAGTGAAGTACTCAAGTACCACAGCTGTATGGCTGCTTTTAGTTATTTCAAGTGGAAATTTCAAAAAAATAAAATAAAATAAAATAAAATAAAATCCAATGACCTGGATGAAAAAGGAAGTGAAAAATGTCCAATAAGCAGCATTAAATACTGTAGAAAAAACCAAAACAGCTTTGGTAATAGTCCTTCCCCTTTGGCTGTCCTGAGATTACTAATTAGAGGTTGTTTACAACATTCAAGTCTACATCATGCCATCATGGGAAGAAAATTTGGTCATGATACATTTTCTAGTTTCTTCAGCATAAGACCTTGATTGGGTTCTGTGGTCTTGGAACCGCCTAATGGTTAAGCAAGATTGCCCTGGTAATTTCTCTTCTCATTGTTATTCCCTTTTTAATCTTCTCACCTAATTTATTTTCAGCTGGACATATTATAATCTATCAATAGAATATTTAGGTCATGATTTTGTGATGATGTGATCTAGTCTATCACACAAGCTTCGGTAGAAACAGCACAATGTTGTCACATTTTAACATTTTTTTACCCCATAAAGAACTTCTAAGAATTTTATGCTAAGGAAGTGTAGTACTAATTAATTATAATTTTATAATTGTAATACTAATAACAACAGAAGTTAGTCATATTTCTATGAACATGAACAAAGTGATGAAAAAATAAAAGATTCTCCAGGTCCAGTGAATAAAAAACCAGCTAACTGGGCAGAGAATATATATTAAATTATTAACATATTCACATAATATAACAATTGATTCACTAATTCCTGATCATGACATCCATCCATCCGCACACACCTGCTTAACCGCCCATAATCAAGATTTGTGGTAGCTTTGCAAATGATAAATAACTTTATTATTATTATTATTAATATTTTTTGATGAAGGAAGTGTTGTATTTAGAAAATCAAAGCGCAAAGCCCAAGTACATGAGATATATACAAGAGCTAACCACAAAAAAGAAAAGAAAAAACCCCAAGCTGAATCTTTAGCAAGTCAAGAAAGCCAACAAAAGAGGGTTTGTGGTCATTATTGTAAGTAGACATGTAGCTATAAAACCACAAAAAGTGGCTTTACAGAGAAAAAATAACTTTATTGCAGTTAATGGAGAAACCAATATCTACTTCCACTATTTTACTCTTAACACCTGGGAAAAATGAAGATATATTTGTGCTTGTGCATGTAACATACAAATCAAGATAAAATAGCCTACCCAATTGATCTCCCATGAAGGATATATTTGCAACATGAAGTTTTCTGGCGCATCCCATGGGTAGATCTTACGATTAGGTGAAAGGCTTGCTGACCTATTGTGCGGTAATGATTAGGAGCTTTCCACCCTATGAAGTTCAATCCCTAAAATCCCACTTCCTCTACTAGTGATTTTTATTTTATTTTTATTTTTTCCTGAAGGAAAATTTGGCTATGTCGATCCTCTTGAGACCCACTTTTTGATCCCCATCATTTCCCTGGATTCCTTTGTCACCATGAATCAACTAAGCTCTGAAAAATTGCTTGAAGATCTGCATTGGTGGAAGAATGGAGATGCCTTTACTTCCCTGTGCTACATGGGTGATTCAAGATGTGTGAAGTACTTGTGTCATGTTCAACACAATGTTGGTATGAAATATTGTAGAACATGTTTGTTGTTGGATACATCATACATATGAACAAGCGTGTCCTAGATAAGGTTCCTAGGCTGCATATATATTAAGAATGAGAAAAATTAATGTCAGATCACAGATGTGCTATATTATGTAAACATATCATTTTACTCCCCAGGAATAGACAAATTTTTTTGACAATTTGACAACTTAACAAGTTAACAGTGCCCATGTGTCTTAAGATTTGGAGGTGGACTAATTTGACACATACAATACCTGTGGTGACATAAAGTTGGTTTTTGCCAAATTCCCCCAGATGTGATCTACTTGTTGCCAAAACTTTGGGAAATCAACCTCTCAGGTTTTCCTCTTAAGTTTAAAATTGGGCCTTATCATAAGCCAGGGTCGGTTCTTTTGTAGTGTCCATAACTCCATGGTGCCAACCCAAAGCCCGGTCTGATTTTTCGGCAGTCAGATTTGAGCAACCCCTTTTTAGAAATTTCATTGTTCCCTTCTATACAGTTTAGTGGGCTTTGAAGGAGAACCCAAATGTTTCATGAGAATCACTATTGATCTATAGAAATTAAGGTTTTATTTTTCTTGTTGCTGCCAATGTTGTTTTGATGAAGTTGCAGGCATGGAAGCCAGGTTTTACTTGTTGCTCGAGCTGGATTTGGTTTTTGAGGTATTTTTAGGGATGATAGTGTCATGGTCATGCTCAGTTACTCTATTCTCTGCTGGTATTAAGGCCAAGATAATGGTTTTGCTGGTGGGCCTAAGTGAAGCTAGAGATATAGGTTGGTCCAACATTCTAGTTGTAGGAGATGATCTTTTTCTCATTGAGGGAATCAAAAGAAATTACCAAGGCCCTTGGAAATATGATTGTCTTTTACATGATCTGTTAACCAAGTGGCAGATTTCCCTGCCAAAAGAGAAACTATCACCTAAGAGGGTTCTGGAGTACGTTTTTGTCTTCCTTGATGTGATTCCGTTTTGTGTATCTCTTTGTATGACTCCTTGTGCTTCCTACTTTGTACATTTCCTTTCTTATTATACTCATTTGTTTTTTTTATCAAAAAAAGGGAAAAGATTATATAATTTTGTAGATATTTCTGTGGATTATTATGTATTTGAACTACTATAACTTCTTGTGGCCTTAATTAAATTATTGTTTGGCCTGTAATCTTTGTGATGTGTAGATAATATTAGATTCTTTGATGTTGTCTTGATATTGTTGGTTGAAGTTTAACCTAATTTCATTTTATCTATGTATTTGGGATAACTGAGTCAACCGATAGTCATTCTCTGGACTCTAGGGAAAATTAGGCCACCCGAAAGTAGGGTTTGACTGCAACTTGAAAGTGAACATATTGGTCCCAAGCTACAAAACCGCTAACTAAAATCAGTTTGTTTCAATTTCTTGTGCCAGTTATTTTTATCATGCTTGTGCATGCAGAATTGTTATTTTTTGCAGTTTTGATTTTCGTGTCAGTTTTCTATATCTACGTTAGCTAAAAATTTCCATTTTGTGTCTATATTTGCTATACAGATTGTATGCTTCTTAGTGTTTAATTTTTTGCTCTTTTCTTTTATCCTGGTCAGTGTATGCCCTACTTTTGGAGGAAGCAATCCTGGGTTGCGGGCAGAACTTATTCATTCTGTGAAGGAGCAACTGAGTCTGATATGTGGCTGTGCATTCATGACAAGTCCTGTTGGGTTCATGGCATGTCCTTCTGCATTTGCATCAGTATCTGTAAGTAATTGCTGTTCCAGTTAATTGTTGGTTTATTGGTCCTCAGGGAAAAATAAAAAATAAAAAAATAAAAAATAAAAATGGTTTGTTGGTTGTCATACCAAACAAATGATAGGCCAGTCCCACAATTGTTGGCCCTGATTCTATTTCATGCTGAATGATTGAGATTTATGTCTCATAGGTTGGACCTACCTATGAAATGTTGTGCTATAATCCTCTGCATGTCAGCCACCAATGCATTGTTTCTCGTGAAATTTTTATTCCTGATTCTCCGTGTTTAATGTGTGAGATTTTGTTCTAATGATTATTGCTTTCTAGGACCCCCTAATTTTAGGCAATTGTCCTTGAAATTGAACTGATGTACAGCATGTTTGGTAATTTTTCTTGTCTTACTGTTTTCTGGCAATAATGGAAACTTGCTTCCAACCAAAGGCAAAAAGAAAATTTTAAATACCTTTTATTTATTGTGGAAGGGTTTAAGGGCTGTGAACATTCCCATTCCCATGAATAGTGCCGTGGACAGTAACTGTTTTTTGTGAAAATAAGAATGGAGAACAATAATTGTTTTAAGAAAATAAGAATACAAGGGGGAGACCCTACACTTGACTGAATTTTTACAAAAAATTCCACTACCGTTATTAGTTTTATTACAATCCTATTTTAGAGTTCTAATATACTTACTCCCTGAGTTGATTAAGTTTCTAATTCTACTAGGAGTATTACCACTTCCATAAGTAAATTAGGCCCATTTCATTACAAAAACATTGAGCCCATTAGGCTGGCCCATTCCTAAACATAATAATATTCCTAAAATAGCGCTTCTAAAATATAATCATTTCCATGAAAAGAATACTGTAAACAAATTCCTGCAACTCAAAGTCAGTTGGGTATGGGTGTATTTTATATGTCAAGACCTTCCTATTTTTGGACTTGACAGCCAAGTGTAGGCATATTACCTCTATGCTAAAGGTCTTCTTAATATGTTTGAGAGTTATGGGAGGAAAAAGTGCAATGGGTTTACGTCTCTAAGCCTTTATTTATAATCCATTTTGGGTGTTAGTTTGAGGAATTGGAAGGCTAGTTGCCTGGGGAGGCCTCTAACGACATCTTTGGTGCATATGTGGAATCCTCCTCCTTTGGGTAGGATCAAATTTTATTTTGATGGGTGCTTTCTTGGTTTCACATGAGTTGGGTATGGGAGGTATAGTTTGGGAAGATTTTGGACCTTTTGGTATGGTTTTGTACAATTTCTCTATTCCTTGTGTAGGGGCTTAGTTTTTAAGGCCGAGAGAGAGAGGGAGAGAGAGAGAGAGAGAGAGAGGTGGAAGGCAATGGTCTTTGACTTCCAGGCAATGGTCTTTGACTTCCTTGCCAAAAGTGTGGTTACAACTCAAGAGGATTTTAGAGAGAGAGAGAGAGAGAGAGAGAGAGTTCTTTGCCAAAAGTGCGGTTACAACTCGAGGATTTTAGAGAACATTTCTTTTTTCGATGTAATTTCAGTTGGTTCTTTCTAAAGGACTCTTGTCCTTTGTACATTTTCTTTCTTGTGTGGTGTGGCCTTGTTAGCATTTTTTCTTGTCACAAATGTGCCTGATATGTTGTCATTTATGAATAGAGAGAGGTTGAAAGTCTTCACTATTTAGCTGAAGTTTAGCAACGTAATAGCAAGTTCCTTGGCTATTATGGTTATAATAGACTAATAGTTGACATTCATTATGTGGCCCTTGTTTTTGTTATATTGTACTTCTAAAAGATGATATTTAATATTTGATATGAAGAAACTAATTTTAATTATATTAACATGGTATTTTGAAATTATTGACAGACTGTGTGACAGAATAACATTGCTTATTGTATTAACGGTGAATTGACGATATTGAAGTGTTTACCATTTGGAATCCCTTTGATGATGGTCCACAAGTTTTCTAGTTTCCTTGCACCTTAATGATTTTGAAGCTTGCTTGGGTTATATTCTTCAGTTCTGTTTGTTCTTCAATTTATCCAACTAGTATTAAATAATTGAATTAGATATTTGTTGAGGTTTTTGGCTGATGTGCCTTTTCTTTCTCCACCTTTCAGCTTGGCAGGTCTAAGTGGAATGGAAACATTGGGAACTCAGGGATTGTTGTAAGAGTCGAGAGCCCTATTTCCAGTTTTGCTCGGCCTTCCTTCTCTATTCAGTTGAATAGTGGGGTTGAGTTTTGATTGTTTCACCACACATATTGTACAGTTTAGAAGTGTATATAGAGTCAAGCTTTTAAACATACGATAGATACGCATGCTTGTGGTTAATCACACGGTTCAAATAAATACTTCCATTATTTATATCTATTGTCATGCTATCTCTGTCTGGATTCTGCAATTTTGAAGGGTGTTATCTTAAATATAATTTTAAGTCTCTTGAGCTTGATTCGTTGATGTGAGATATAAAATGAGAGGATGGAAGTTTCTCCCCCAGTCAGAATGCTAGATATCCAGTAACTTTTAAGTTCGATTATATTTTGAAAGATACTGAGATTAAAAAATCCTTACCAGACTTACACATGTTAAAAACCAGTCAAAAACATGGCATGGTTTGGGCAATTTTGATTCCAAAAAGACGAAAAGATGTAGTGTTGGCGAATTATTGTTTTCTTAAATAAATCTAATTGCGTTAATGCTGTGTGAGGGATAGTTCAATTATTATTAGTATTATTTTTTTCCCTCCTAAAATGCACCATCTGTGTCATTGGCTGTACCTTCTTTCCCCTTGTCATTTACCCTCTGTTTGTTTCATGGATTTTACAACGGAAAGGAAAAATTTTTTAAAGGAATCTGGTTTCTTGTGTTTGGTTGCTAAAGAAAGTAGGAAGGAAAAAAAATATGCTGGAAAAAAAGTGGAGAAAATCTTAATTTCACTTTCCATTTGAAAAGGTGAGGAAAGTGAGGAAAAAACTTGGGAGAATTCTGTCGGGTCTAAACTCTTACCTCTTAGGCTCTCACCCCTTTTGCCTCTCGTTTCTCCCGCGAGAGTCAACTTGCATTGATAACTTTGGACCGCTAGTAATGGAAACTTTGATTTGCGAGAGTCGACTTGCATTGATAACCTTGGACCGCTAGTAATGGAAACTTTGATTTGCGACTATTACCTCTGACTAGCGACTTTTGATCGCCGATCACCTCCTCCAGACCAGCAACTTCTCATCGGCGATTATCTTTTTCGACAAACAACCATCTCCTCCAACCAGCGATGCGATGTGTGGATTCAACTAATCTAATCAACTATTCTAATCCGACCAGCAAATGCTAGGAGTCTTTTTCTTCTCTGTGTTGGGGTTTTGAATTTGAGTTGAGATGGTTGTTGTTGTGTTCTCTTCTTTGCAGCTTTGCAGGTGGGTGGTTTTTGAGCGTTGGTGTGTGGTGTTCAAGATTGAGGTAGCTGGTTTTGCAGGGGATCTTAGTCGTAGTTGTTTTGGGTTATGTTGTATTGCTTTGGGTAAGCTTTGCTTGTTGATTGTGCTTTGTCTTTGAGTATCAGCCGTCTATGGTGGTTGAATATCATGTTGTTAACTTTTTAATATGATAATTTATGCCCTTTTATTATTGTATATTTCTTTCCTTTCATTTTCCCCCTCAACAACTAACATAAGAAATTATTTTTCTAAAGAATTTTCTTTTCTTTCCTCTAATTTTTCCTGGACAACCAAATACAAGAAAATTTTATATTTTCCATACATTTTCTTTCCTTTCTATTTTTTTTCCCTCTGCTTTTCTTTTCCTAGTAAAATCCATGAACCAAACGGAGAGTCAAGGAAAAGAACTAGGGAGATTTTATGGTATCGACACCGTGTCCTAAGTGGTAACCAATCATTTAGACAGTATCCCAAATCACTCTTCCACTCATCAACGTCAAATGATGTGAGGTTTGGATTGGTTTTTCACAAGATGTGATGTGGATATTTATATATATAATCTAGATTTTGATGTGAGGTTTGGATTGGTTTTCACAAGATGCGATGTGGATATATATATATATATATATTTATTGGACGATTATGACGTACTGTCCATGCCTGTATGTGAATGTGACACGTCCGTTTGTGTCATTCATAGACGTTTGGGATAGTGCGGGATGTCCTAGACTTGATTAGTCTATAATCTATAACTCATTCTTCGTACAGGTTCTAGTCTCTATAGTAGTTAAGACCATCTCTAGTGGTAAGTGTCAAAAATAGGATGTCAATGCTGTAATTAGCATAACTATAGTACCAAAATGCTATGTCTTGATGTACTGTTCTAATGGGAGAGTGCCAAATGAGGTGCAAACAATATTACTTTACTTATGTAAAACCCACATTACATTTGCTTTTGGCAGATTTAACATTATATTATCATATGACATTGGTGCCAAATGCCAAAAATTGTGTCAAATTTGGCCCCATATTTGGCATTGCTAAAAATTGGACCCTCTATTTGGCACCCCCATTAGAGTGTCATATTTTCTTTGTGCCAATTGGCACCCATTGGACAATCTCATTGGGGATGTTCTCATGCCTCTTCCGACTCCCTCACGTCTTTTCACGTACAGTAGTAACCTCTCCATTTTACGTGAATATTGAACCAACCTTTTTATTTATTTATTTTGTTATAAGAATATTTAACCTATCTGAAATGGGTCTTATTTTTTTATTTTCAATCGTTGCTTATGCTGCATGCACAAGCAACCAAAAATAAATAAATATATATATAAAATGAAGAAAAAAAAAAAAATCTGCTAAAGAATTGTAAACGATAAGATTAAATTTTGTATTATGGGATGTGAGAATCTGAAGCATGCATTACATTAAAGTATTAAACAAAACAAAAGAAGCCAAATGAGATTTCGGACATGACATGCTAAGAGAGAAATAATTGCAGGTTCCATCCAAAGGAAGCAAAAGATATTTTGGATATTTGGATTTGCTCAAGGAAAATGTAAAGCCCAAAACAATTACTATTGGACAAAAAGCAATTGACCATCCGGCAAAATATTGGCATCCCTCCGTCATACAGGGTCCTTCTAAAAGCTCTTCTTGGAAGTGCTTATTTGGCCGTTACCCGTCCCAACATTTGGAATTTTGAATAGATCCAAACCTGTCCGAATTCTCCAACCCTTTTTAAAAATATTATTGATTTGATATAATCATAAAGACTTACAAACAATGTTAAAAGAGGAATCTTTGGTACAAACTTTCGGTTCTTACACTCTTTATAACTTTCTGTAGGACTCATATATATATATATATATATATACATGACTTTCTGTATTGCATTCCATGTAATCATTTTTTGGACTTGGAAAATAAATAGTTGGTTGGTTTTAGGGGCCGAGCGCAAACCCAATTAACCTTAGTGGGCTTGGGTCAGATATTATCGGCTCAAAAAAGAAACCTAATGTCTAATGGGCTTCGGACCCAGTTGGCTAAAAATGATCACGTCTCAAGGTCCTAATTTCGTCTCTTGCTAATCTCTTGGGACCACTCAAACGGTAGTCTTCACTATTCAAGGTACTGAACATTGTGCACGTGAGTAGCATTTAATATATATATATATATATATACACACACTAGATACGGTGACACACACAATGTGTATGCACGCACAACACCCTAGATATTCCATTAATATAATACAGGAGAGCATCGAAGGTAGTAGATAATTTATATGAGTTAAATTAGTATGCCATAACTATTGTATCCCTTTTATAATGTACTCCGTAAATTGTAATGTCACAAGGGTATTCACGCAATCAAATTGGGAGCACAGTAGGATGACTCTTCCCTTTATATATATTGTATGTGCAGGTAGTACAGATATGGAAGCTCAGTTTGCAAACCAAAAATAACCAACTTAACTGCTTCAGTGTGCAAGCTTAATTCTCCTTCTCTAAACCTATAGCAAAATCATTGTTTGGGTTAATGGCAGAGCAGAACCACTCACCATGGTCTTCAATGACACCCAGAAGGGTAAACCAAGAAGACAACTTCTGTGAGTTGAGGAGGCTTGAAGCTGGTGTTTATATACTGAGTTTCACTGGAGAGCTCCATCATAGGTGGGGTGAGATGCTGTGTGTGTGTGTGGGGTGATATTGGCTGTTTTTGTGTGTTCCACTAGCCTTCAATTCTCTGCTGCTATATATCTTCTTCATAATATATATTTATTTTCTTTCTTGTTTCTTCTCAAATTTGTTAGGTTTTCTCCAGAGGCTAGACAATATATCAATGAATCGCTTGATCAGGTATAGTATGTGGATGTTATTGAAGACGAGTGTCATTAATGCCTTCAAGGAATTTTGAACTCACGCCCTAAATCAAAGTTTGCCCACTTGCATTTCTTCAGACCAATACGTCCTTAAAGCAGTACTGTATAAATGGTGTGCTTAATGGGAAGCTACTTAATTCAAAAAAGAATGGTTCTCTCAATATTTCTGTGAAATTAAACACAATTATATAATTCTGTGCAGTCCATCTGTAACACTTATGCTTCATATATGGGATCATGTTTAGCTGATGCTGCATGGACTTATAAGTGGCCAGTATCATTCTGGTGAATATGTATTACTGGTTTCACTTCAAGAAAATATTTCAAAATCTCAAAAAATAGCAAGCTGTATTTACAAAATTACAAAATGACTTGGGTTGAGGCGTACTGGCCGGAGTTCACACTTCACAAGCTGTGTAAGCACTTGCAAAATTGATATGGAGTAGTAGAGAAAAATAGAAATGAAAGTGGCCGAGCTGTAAATTTAAAAATTAATTATTTCAAATTTTGAAAGCAGCTTTGGAAAGAAGTAAGAAAGAAAGGGGAAAAAATTAATTACTTCATAAGGGCCTCTTTAGGTGTTCAATTCGAAATTAAGCAATTCAAGAAATTTTACATAGGATTGAAGACATAATCAATCACCTTGAATTGGCAAATTCAAAAAAATGATGGTCATCATCACAAATAAGAATGGAAATTCAAAATAGTGGCTTTTCAAGAATTTCTAATTCAAGGTGATGGATTTACGCTTTAAACACCATGTAAAATTTCTTGAATTATTTAATTTCGAATTTCGAATTGGACACCCAAACAGGCCTAAGTTTATTCTATTTAACCCCCAAAATATAGAAGATCTTTTTTCATCCATCATGTGAGGAGTGTTGTGTAGCAGGCCTAATGACATGGTAACTGGCAAGAATTAAGGAATCAAGTAGTTAGGTTAGAAGAAAACAAAATATTTGATTTAAAAGTTAGAAGAAAAAAAAAAGCACAGGACTTCCGAAATTGTAAATTAAATATCTAAATTTTCATATTTTTATGCATGGCATGTCCCACAAGTTGGGTTTGATGGCATCATGAAAGATACCAAATTATAATAATAATTATAATTATAATGATGATGATGACGACGATGACTGTTATACTAATAATGATTATAATCATCATCATCTGGGACATAACTTATATTTTTGGGCTAGACCTTGGCTTAGCACTAGGGATTTTGTCTATCTCATCAATTCCTTGGGCTTAACCTACAACAATTTTAAGGTGTAAGCACCTCAGCTCAGTCCTCAGGATGCAATAGTTACTATATGATTCTAAATCTTCCTTTAATTTTGATCCATTTTCTTGATGACTAAATAGAGGCTCTTTTGGAATCCAGGTAGCAAGGGACACAAGTGCTTGTGCTTTGATCACCACCAACCAGGTAACACCAATATACGGTTATATAGTCCTGATCAAGTAAGGACGTGTTTACGTAACACTAATATACGGTTATATAGTCCTGATCAAGTAAGGACGTGTTTACGTAACACTAATATACGGTTATATAGTCCCGGTCAAGTAAGGACGTGTTTACATAAGTTATTTAAGAGACCATGCATTGACTGTTGTACCACGTGCATTGGTCCAAGGTACCTTGTAACCCACCAATGTGCTGATATTATATGTCTGAAAATCTAAATGGAAATTTTTATGCATGAAATCAGGGTAAATTCGATCTTCTCAAATGGGATGGACTTGAACTACTTAAAAGAAGTTGATTTACAAGGAGCCAAGGTAACTGGACCCTTTTTAAATAAGTTTCTTCAGAAAGATGAATTTACTAGTTTTGGCTGATAATCTGAAAGGAATGCTACTTTTGTGTTGTGAGCAGGAATACTTGCTAATGTTTCAAAGGCTTGTAAGCAAGTTGTTAACCTTTTGTATCCCAACCATTGCAGTTATAAGGTGAATAATCCCAAGCAAACTCAACAAGTCTATATGGGCTTGTAAGCAAGTTGTTAACCTTTTGAGTCCAATGTTCATATATTAATAATTTGATGTCATTGGGTTTTAGAATAAAAGAATTATTAAAAGTATATACATGATGCAGAGGTCATGCAGTTGGAGCTGGTTGTATATTTGCACTGGCTCACGATTACAGGTTGATGAGCTCAAACCGTGGTTACATCTTTATGAATGAGGTAGGCAAACCATTTTTAAAGCTATCCTTGGGATCAATTACTCGGTTTTTGACAACCATTTTCTTATTCCAATATTTGGGATCTGCGATACAAAAATTGTTATGCCATTGGGCTCTACATAGGGTCAGTTATAGAAAATTGTCCGCAAACGTGCATACTACATGCATGAGTGTATAGGCCATCAATATGGTTAAGGTAGCTTATGGCTTTCCAATCCTTTGACCTCTGCTCACTGATAAAAGGAAACGATTAAAAATGCTCAAAATGGCGAATTGTATCTCTATCACAACCTTAAGTATACCATGTTTTCTTCTATGTAGGTGGATTTGGGAATGTCCTTGACACCCGGAAATGTGGCTGTTCTTCGTTCAAAGTTACCCATATCAACCTTCCAAGAAGCGATACTCACAGGGTATGTTTCCTAGGCTATGCATCTGAAGCCTTAAATTCAAATATCTTAACCAAATTTCAGATTCTCAACGACTCAACCCATTACCAAACCACAATACTTGATGAAAACAGAAACCGGGAATACTTAAAAGTTTTAAAATAAAATGTTCTATCATAGGAAACGCTATGACAGCAGTGGTGCAACTGCAGCTAGTATAGTTCATGCGATACATCCCACAGGTCCAGCCCTTCTACAAACGGAAATTAACAAAGGTTCATCGATCTGTATTTTCCTGTTCTTCATTTAATATGGAGACGAGGGTGAAAACTTTTAAATTTTGTTTTAACATTATTTTCTACTCTGATTTTGTTTACAGCCATGGAATACAAAGTGAGAAATTGGAACAGGGAGGCCTATCATGCACTGAAAGTAAGCCCTTGTCTTCCTCTCTGATATTTTCCTATACTAAGTTAGATGGCAATGCCAGTTTTAGATTATAAGACCTCCTCTTCTTTTTTCTTTTTTCGGTTGCAGATGGAGATGTTCAAGACCACAGTTAGAGAGCTTGAAATTGGGGGTATTGGATTTGCAAGGATGTGATTTCCTTTTCCTTTTTTCTGATTTGATTTGGTTGGAGAGGGAGAGTACTTTGATTGTGGGTATTTGAACATTGAACCAGCTTTGAATGATTCTGTATATATAGCAAGTGTTCCCGAATTTCCATTCCTAGTTGGATAAACAAAAATGATCTGTTCTATGGGTTCATAGACTAGTGAGCCAAATATGTAGACTGGGCTCCTTCCATATAACATTATATCGAGGATTTCCAGATACTCATCCACCAAACATGTCGTTGCCATATTCTTTCTAATTAGGATGGAGTCAGAGGAACGGAATGTTCTCAACCTTTTCAGTTTGTGATTTGAAATCTTCCTCTTCCATGGGAAATTTACATGTCAATTGGGCTAGTACGGAAAGCCTGGTTATGGATTGATCAGCTATGTCAATTAAGAAACATGATCCCAAACAGGTTTTACCATACTATAATTTTTTCATGCAAAGATTCTTTGCATTTACGAAGGGAATCGACTTCTTTTCATTGTTGGATGAAGATTTGACTTGTCCTGTCCATAGGAGTAATTTCATTTCCCTACTTCTTGAGAATTGTTTAGACACCAAACTAAAATTCTCCCTTGTATATCCACTTCTTCAGATATTCCTTTGGTCCTCGCAGACTTTACAGTTGAGTTACAATCATTCAAACTTTGAGCCTAACATCTCTTCAAGGCTTCAAGCCAATACTTTTCAACTAATTTTGTCCACAGACTGGGAATTCCCTATTGACCTTGCTCAACCAACCCATAAAGCCATCCTCTTCTTTTTGATGTGTTGCCTTCCCCCTTCCAGTGGGTGTAATAACTAATAAGGACAAGTGCACAAAGGCAACCCAAGTGCAGCTGCTGCTAGGGGCCTCATGCAAAATGAGGGCAAATAATGGAAAGGTTTTTGTTCCAATACATGTTCTTGGAAAAACACAGTGAGATCCTCTTCTAGCAACCATGATGTTATCAACAACAAGAAACTTAGCATTCTGAAATAGCACATCCATGGCCATATGCCTCTAATGGACTGAAGGTTTGCTTGGGGTTGCTACTCCTCGAGGTAGATGAGCTTTTTCTCTGTTTTAGTTTGTCTCTCTTCTTAAGTAAATAACAGACATTAAATCAAATTCACATAGTGTTTTATTTCATAAGGTTATTTATTTCTTTTTCTCTTGTGAACTTTGGGATTTGACCAAAGCTTTTAATTTTTACTCTTTTATCTTATCTTGTACTCTTATTTTCTTTTATTAATAAATTCTGGGTGAATAGCACATGATTTAGAACTACCAGGGTGCCAACCTAGTTGGGATGCTGGGTTGTTCTATGATGCTTGAAGCTCCTCTATTTGATTCAAAAAAAAAAAAAAAAAAAAAAAAAAATCATGAACAAGCTTAGGCTACCTTGGTGGCATTCTATCAATGAAACCACAGAGAAAACCCATGAAAAAAAAAACACTTTTCTGCCCAAAAGACTCATGATTCAAAATTTTTTGGCAATATGTAGAACAAATATAATGGTAAATTCTCGCTGACTGGATTTATTTTAAAAATAATTTTAAACACTAGAAGAGATTCTGCTTTTGAAAAACAGCGAAGAAGGAAGACATTTTGTTCCAGCGAATGGCCAACCATTTTAATGTGCCAAGGAGGTCTAGCTTGACATACGCATAAACTATCACACGCATCAGACCAGCTGACATGAAGCATGTCGAGTGGAGTCTGCTGCTCTAATCAATCATAATGCATAAGCTTGTGCACTAGGCATTGCACAAGAGACAATTATGAGGGGATAAAATCTTATATTTTTGCACCATTTCCAAGTAATGCAGTATCTCTTATTCAGGCTAATATTTCCATAGCGGTCATCCATATTAAAAAATGGCTGGTACACAAAAGGTCACCACACCAATAGCAAAACTCAGCTCAAGGTTATTCTTCCCCCCCTCAACCAATATTAATTATAACTCTCATCAAAATTCGTGGAGGCTATCATCTCAACCACGTTTATACCAGGAGACAGTGTTTGGATGAGGATCTTTTTTAGCGGAAGCAATGCTTGGCTTCCCTCTTGGAATGATAATAGGTCTGCAGAAGACTAGGATGAACACCAACTCTGCCAAGAACGATATCATACTCGTCCAGACAAAAATCGTTCTCCTCCAAGACCAAATGATCCTTTTCAATTGAGGGAGTTCAGATTCAAGTGCTAGTGATGCAGCATAAATTTCAGGTATACCAGCACCAGGCAGGTATTCTGCTCGCTGTTCTAGTATCACCTTCAAGCAGGCAGTTGGCTCAAGCCCTTCGGTGAAGTCACTCATTTTTATGTTCAGAATTTGGGATTCTGATTGAAAACCGGCAATAAGAGGGGCGCTCTTAAGAAATGTTTCAACAAAGCGGATGGGTTGGCTTTTGAATCGCAGCATCAATGGATAGCTTGAAGCGGCAGTGACCTTACCATTTGCAGACAGGAATTCCACCCTGATCTTTAACCACCCAAAAAAAAAAAAGAAAAAAAAAAAGAAAAAAAAAAAAGAAAGAGAGAGAGAAGAAAGAAGGAAGAAAGAAAGAAAGAATGAAAATCACAAAAATGTGTGAGATGTCCATTGCAAATGAGTATCAAAGAACCCAAAAAGGGATTAGAAACATACCTGGAAAACTCCGAGTTTTCTGTTGTACTGAGACTCGGGCAATATTAGTGAGACAATGAGCTGCAATTTGTGATTATAAGGAATAAAACGTGCAGCATTCTGTTTCCCAGCTTCTACATTATCTTTAGAAGTCAGACCAGAAGGAACACCAACAATGGGAGAAGACATGATGGGCACAAAAGCAACTGGACTAGTTTTGGTGTAATCGAAATTAAGGGTCTCTGTTATCTGAATGGGATCCTCCACCAGGCGTCCCATTGTGAAAGCCCCAATGACAAACCCCAACACAAGCAGTCCAACTAGCATGGAACAGACATAGATCGACCAGAAGAAGGCCCGACCAAACCTCATGGCCAGCTTCACCATTGAACTTTGCGCCTTCACACGCTCACATATAGAAGAAGTGACACTCACACAAGTAGCACTCCACATTCTCAACATTTTTTTCATCTAGTACATTCTAATGTGGCTTAATGTTTGAAATGGGAACATCAAGAAAGTTATTGAAAAATACGATAGCCATATGGTGAATGTGAGAAAGCTTACAAATAGACTAAACTTAAACCCAACCGATTTCATCACTAATATTGCCAGGAAAGCTAGAAAGTTAAGAGGAAACTCACTATAACCACCTGAAGGACACTTCACCATTTCTGACACATCGACATATTCCTTATTCCAATGGCAAGTACTATTAAATCGATCTTCTCTTGGTTGTAACATAGGATAATCAGATTCTACACCCACCTTTTCATTTTCTAGCATAATACAATTGATCTTTTTTCTTTGCTTTCGAGAAGTGCCTTCCCCACTACCTTGGCAAGTCTCCGAATTACACTTCCATTTCTCCCCATTACAAGAGAGGTGGTTTTCAGCAATTTTCTATCCTTGAACACCCTATCGGCTCCATTTATAAGGAATGCGAGCATAGAAAATTTCAGTAATTCGAACAATCCTTGCGATGTTACATTTTTTCTGCAATTCAAATCGAGAA
Organism: Liquidambar formosana; assembly: GCA_039720395.1. NCBI lineage: Eukaryota > Viridiplantae > Streptophyta > Magnoliopsida > Saxifragales > Altingiaceae > Liquidambar > Liquidambar formosana. Next base: position 192,420 of record JBBPBK010000095.1, on the reverse strand, counting down.
ATTCAACGTGACCACGAAACACCCGATCATCGTTGACATCTTCGTGAATTTTTGATCCGTCCATCGGTGAGAATTCGCCGAAATTCGAGCTCGGGCTAGAGGGTTTTAGAGTAAGTGCATGGTTATCTACTGAAGAGGGGGGACAAGGTCACTGAGGGACTCTAGCTCATGGGACAATGGTTTAACGGTTAAAAGAACTTTATAGGAGGGAAATGATGCGGTGGTGCTTTCAGCGGTTATTTTCTTGGGATGCTAAAAGAGATTTACTAAATGGACGGTTCAGATTGGTGGGGTGCATTAGCCAATAGGCTAGGAAAGCCTGTTGTCTCATCCTACGGCTGTGGTTGGTTTATCTGATCGGTTTTCTTGCCAGGTGTCAGAAATCAGGATAAGTTGCATTGCAGTGCGACACACACTTCAACACTGCCTCCACCTGGCCTGATTATGTTCGGCACACACATCCAGACGTAGCTCACGTGACATCACGTGATACAGTGGACGGCCCACAACCTCTTGTAGACAAGAAGGGCCTCTTAATTGAGTCAGTTTGAGGATTGGGGAGGAAATGTGCTGCTTAATTTGGTTCCAACAATTGGCCTTTAGGCCACATTATTTATAAAATTTTGATATTATCTTGTGATGAAAAAAATGTTATAGCCAGGATTTTTTCGTTAAGCGATAGGGAAAAAAAAAAATTAAAAAATTTTAAAAAAAAAATTTGTAACTCAATGTTTGATCTAGGACTGCAACTTGGGTGAGTTGAGCCCATCCAACCCGAACTCAACCCAGTCAATAGAAAGGTTGGATAAATAGTTTTCATACTTTGGCTCCGGCTTGGGTTGGAAAATATCAAAAATGGGGTTGGGCTTGGGAAGGGGGTTGGGCAACCCAAACCCGACCTATATAATATGTAATTTTTTTAAAAATATTTTTATATGCATTAAATATGACATCATATGGTTTTTAATTATTGGTCATTTGGTGTGGACATAAGGGGGGCTTGTATGAAAAATTGTTAGAGGAAGATGTGCAATCGACTAGAGAAAGATGTGCCGCCAGATTACCTTCTATCGTTTTTCTTTTTTTTTTTTTGGGGGGGGGGGGGGGGGGGGAGGGGTTTAAAAGAGGAGCTTTATTTAGACTGTTAGCCCTAACTTAGCGGTTAATAGTTATAAAATCTCCTCTCTTAGCAAGAAAAAGAAAAAAAAATGTAAAATCTTTTAGAATCTTGAGATTATAATCTATGTTTGACCTAAAAGACTCTTTAAATAAGTGTCCATAAATGTCAATTTTTCTTATTTTTCTGAGTTAGTTCTTATTATTTTGGCATTAAAGCACTCTGTTGCCACTTCTTGCTTCTTTCCCCATCAACTACTAATGAGTAACACCGTTGATTTTATTGAAGCAGGTTAAAATTTGTAGGTATATGCAACAATGCATTTTTATTTTCTTGAAACAGGTTTACTAAATATGAAAAATAAAAAATGAAATTAATAAGCTAGCCTGCTCAACCCATGTAACCCATGCCCGCCCAAACCGAGCACGGGTTGAGTTGGGCTTGGGCGTAGGGATTTACACTTAGGGTTGAGCTTGGGTTGACTTCTCAACCCACCCAAGTTGCAGCGCTTGTTTGATCTAGGCTTTCTTAATTATTATTATTAATAATTATTAATAAAAAGAGAATGACTATACTTCCATTCATGATTTTTAACCCTAATTCTTCTTAAGTTCTTAGGGTTCAAATTGGGCATTCTATTCAAATTTGAAAGTTGTTCTAGTTTTAATGCAAATTTATGGCAAAAAAAAAAAAAAAAAAAAAAAAAACCATGTATTAATTGTGTTGGGTAAATCCATTAAAACAACAACCACGACAGTGTAATCAATTTTTATATTCCCTTTGTGTGTGATAATTGCATATATAATAATAATCAGTAAAGTGGGATGATAGCGGGATGAGAGTAAAGGACAGAAGAGAATGAATGAGAAAGGAGGAATTAGACGCTGCCGGAATATCGCCGGAATTGAAATAAGGGAACCCTGGCCAATAGCAAACTAACTCAGATGGCTTAACGCAGAGGGATAAAGGGTAGAATATGCGTGTATGTGATATATATATGTATATATTCACATAGAAATTGATGCTGTATGAGCCAGCGGTGGTGCTGATTCTTATTTTTCTCGTGACGTCGCCAAAGCCTTTTTCTTCTATTTGTTCTGTCTTGAGGGCACTGCATGCGCCCACAGACGACGCCACGAGAAATATCAGAATCAGCACCGGTACCCTGCAGATTCTTGTTCTTGCGCTGTCCATATTGCAAAACAGATTGAGCTACTGGCATCAAGGCTCCGAGATTATATATTGTTGCATAAGCGGAATCAAAGGGGTTGGTTAAGTGGAAGGTAAGAACAGCATGATTGGTTGGTGGTTGCTTCATGAGAGGAGGGGGGGGGAATGATTAACACTTTAACAGATCAACACATTTTTTGTTTTTTCTCAAAAGAAAGAGAAGTGGCACCGAGGGCTTTGATAGTTATCATTGGTTGAAAAGTGATGATAAATATTGCCTAAGGCTATGTTCGGTATGCCGGATTAAAGATTGGTTATGATAGAATTATAGTATAAGAAGTCTTTCTTGTTTTGTGTAGTTGGGATTTAGGGCAAACGATTTTGACACTTTGGTTGCATTTGGATTGAGTGAATGAAATGGAGAGGGAATGGAATAACCATTCTTTAGTGATGGGTTATGGGTGGAAATGAAATGATAAAGATTAGGTGGGACTCATATTTTATAAATCCACTCTTGGAAGAGTGGGAATAGCCATTAATTCCTTTTGATTTTGGAAAGAATGAAAATAGACCCACACAAAAGAATCACCATTTCATTCCCTCCCTCGATCCTAACAAACGCGGCCTTTGATTGGTTGCTTTGTGTGTGGGATAATTATGAAGAGCAAATGAAACGGCGACACGTGTATGATCTCGGTAATGAGCTCGGGGTACCCTGCTCCATCGGGCAAGCACGTCCTCGGAGCATCCGAGCGCTCGGTCCTGCCTGCTTTCGGGTATATGGGCCCTCGGGCCTTAATACCTCTCGGTCCAATGAACCCCTTTCGGGCCGCATAAGCACGCACCCCTCACGTGCGTCAAATTTGTCCTACATCTCAGATCCGACAGAGGAAAATCAGACCGGGAGCAGAGCACGCTCCTGGAAACCGAACCAGGGGAACGACTGTCAGCGGCCAGGCCTGTAACTCTGAAAGATCCGCGATCTGGTCTGAAACCCCTATCTAACCATGGTTAGCTCGGAACCTTAATTTGACCACGGTCAGGTCAGAGCATTGGACCAATCCGAAACCTAGCGCCTGCCTATAAAAGGAACATTATTCATGATGAGAAAGGTAAGTTCCTCCAGCACAAAACCCTAGAAATTCCTCTCTCTCTCTCTTTCCCTCAAAATCTGACTTAACCGTCGGAGGGTTTTAGACCGGGAAACCCCCGGTCTCCCCTGACGATCCTCTTTGATTTTAGGTCCCTGTTTTAGGCGACGCCCAGCTCTCCTATTCATCGAGAAGGTTCTGTATCCCCGCATGAGCACGAGCCATCTCAGTCCTTACAACCCAATCGGGCCATATCTGCGTGGTGTTCCGAATCTTCGGATCACTCTTTCAAAGCGCCCCGCCGACTGTCCGGACTTTTCCCCGTACAGTTTGGCGCCGTCTGTGGGAAACTACGAGCAAGAGGCCTTTGTGCTCGCCTTCGCTTGAGCTGGTGTTCCCTTTCTTACAAATGGCGAGGCGAACTAGGTCCGGGGCAACGTACGCTGGGCCAGAGATGAATGGAGCAAGTGTAGTGCTCCCACCACCACCGACCGGGTGTCCCCCGGTAGGTGCTACCTTCATCGGGGAGACAAGTAGGTCGGTGGAGCAAACCCAGATGCAAGAAGTCCAGGCCGCGTATGAGCGGGCGGTCGCGGAACATTCCAACCCGGAAGCGGTCACCGCCGTGGTCGCAATGCTCCAAGCACGGCTAGACGAGGCGAATCGCGAGAAACTCGCCCTAGAACAAGAGTATTTCAATCTAAAGGAGCGCAGCCGCCATCAAGCCCCTCCCACCATGGCCGAATGACAACGGAGGATGGTGGCGACAAGCGAAGCTATACCTCTTACCCCGCCGAATCCCGGCCACGACGGCGTAAAATACATGTCCAAGAAAGGCGGTCTGAAAGAGGTGAGGATCAGAACTACAGGAAGTTGAAGAGTAAGATCGAGTGCCAAAGAGCTGATAAGGGACGGGTGCATGACTCTTTCTCAAGGGTCATCACTGCAGCGAGTTCTAGTCGAGTTAGGCGGACCCCCCGGGAAGATAACCAAGGTTGGAGAGGGAGCCAGCGGCACTCCGAAATGTCAGCCCTGAAGGCCAACCGGAGAGATAGAGAGCGTTACGAGGCAGTAGTCGAGGGCTCGGCGGAGCCAAGTCGATATGGGAAAAGCTCTCGAGAGGAGAGGAGAAGAAGGGTTGCAGATTTAACCTCGGACGAATTCGCGAGGAAGATTCGAGAGGAGATCAAGATAATGAGGGAGCCAGTGTGACCGACGCCGAATTATTTGCTAGTAGGAAGATCTCCCTTCGCGAGCTAGATCCAAACCACGCCAACCCCAAAGAATTACAGTGCCGTCACTTTCACACCTTACTCCCCTATAACGGATCCCGACTACCATCTGACGTACTATGTCCAAAAGATGTCCCTCTATATTGACAATGAAGGCTTTATGTGTAAAATCTTTCCGATGAGCCTTGGGGAGATTGTCCTCAGATGGTGGGCGAAGATTCCAGAGAAATCGATCCGAAGGTGGGAAGATTTGGTCAAGCTCTTTCGGGATCGATTTATAACAAGCAAGAAGTACGCCAAGACCATGCAAAACCTGTACGAGATGAGGCAAGGGGCGGAGGAGCCCTTGCGAGACTATTCCCAGAGATTCTGGGAGCTTTACACCGAGATCGAGGAGCCAGACGAGCGAAGCGCTCTCGACATCTTCAGACTAGGATTGATTCGATCCTCTCGGCTATTTGAGCAGCTCACCCTCGACCCGCCGTCCAGCATCGGAAAGCTGCTTGATCGAGTACAGAGGTACATACGACTCGATGATGCTTTTCGGGTGGCCAAGCAAACCGAACAGGCGGATAAGAAGAAAGATAAGAATCCCCGAACGGACCGAGCAAGGGACGACCGAGCAAAACATGAGTCGACAAGAGACAAGGTACCAGCAAATCCAAATCAGGCGGTCCTCACTGTTTTCACTATGCCAATCTACAGACTCTTGCGAATCGTCGAAAATAAGGATTTCTTCGAAAAACCAAGGCCGATGGGCGGAGACCCCGAAAGGAGGAACAAAAAATGGTTTTGCGAATACCATAAAGATCACGGCCATAAAACTGAAGACTGCAAAACCCTAAAGCATAACCTGGAGACCTGGGCAAAAGCCGGACACCTGAGTGAGTTCATAGTTAAGAACGACGATCGGAAGAAGCCCGAGGACAAAAAGGTCGAGAAACCAAGAACTGAGATCGAGGGATACACCGTTTTGGGAGCCATCGACGTAATTAGCGGAACATATGACAGAGCTTCGGTCTCTATAAACGCCCTTCGAGCGCAATATCAGAAAGCCTCCCACCTTCGGGAGGTGTTCGAAGTAAAATCAGAGCCAACGCTCGTGGCTGAAAGAGGGAAGGATGATCTGAGCTCCGCCCTATTCTTCGGGAGAGATTATCCGACCACGGAAACACACCATCCCCACAATGACGCCCTGATAGTCCGAATGATGATCGCAAACTACAACGTGGGGAAGGTCTATGTCGACAACGGAGCCTCGGTGAATGTCATGTTCAAAAAACTCTTCGACCAGTTAGGGTTGAAGAAGGACGATCTCTCCCCGAGTAATTTGAGCTTGAAAGCATTTAACGGGAATCTTTCTTACCCCCTCGGGCAGGTCGCCTTAGCCGTCCGAACCGGCCCAGTCCAGACCATCCAGCACTTTGTCGTTCTAGAAGAACGATCAGCATACAACGTGATAATAGGAAGGCCCTGGCTCCGCGCCATCGAAGCGGTCCCCTCCACTTACCACCAGTCCGTTCGCTTCCCGGGACCTGAAGGCATAATGGAACTCCGCGGAAACCAAGCTGTAGCCCGAGAATGTTTTATGTATGAACTTACAGGTCACACTCCGTCGTCGGCGGCCAAGAAGAAGGAAAAGAGCAACGTTCGGATTGAGATGATGGAGGACTGCTCCGTCGAGCCAAAAAAATCTAAAAGGGACATCGATCCCTTATAGCAATTAAAGCACGGGCGGCTCGGGGTTGAAGATACTCTACACGAGCCCGACGACCGAATGGGTGAAGAGCTCCGCAAGATGATCATTGATGAGAAATGCCCCGAACGATACTTTCTTCTCAGAAGCTCTCTTTCAGAGGAGGAAGCTTCGAAGTTGTTTCAGTTCTTGAAGAAAAACGCTGATGTGTTTGCCTGGTCGCCACATGAGATGCCAGGAATCGATCCGAGTATAGTCCAACACAGGCTCAGAGTGAATCCGAGCTCCAAGCCCGTCACACAGAAGCAAAGGAGGTTGTCCGATGATCGAGCTCGGGCCATAAACGAGGAAGTAAAGAAACTTTCGAAAGCTGGATTCATACGGGAAGTAATGTACCCGACATGGCTCGCCAACCCAGTCTGTGTCAGGAAGAAAAGTGGCGAATGGAGAATATGTGTTGATTTCACGGACCTAAACAAAGCCTGCCCGAAGGATAGTTTCCCACTACCAAAGATCGACCAAGTCATAGACTCGATTGCCGGGTACGCTCGGTTAAGCATCTTCGACGCCTTTTCCGGATACCACCAGGTGCCGATGGCTGAAGAGGACCAAGAGAAAACAGCATTTATCACCCCCACCGGCACCTATTGTTACAAAGTGATGTCCTTCGGTCTCAAAAACGCCGGGGCAACATATCATCGACTTGTCTCTCGGATGTTCGAGGGACTAATTGGAAGGAATTTGGAAGCCTACGTTGATGACACCATCGTAAAAAGCCCGGCTGAGTGCGACCACATAGCTGACCTAGCCGAGGCTTTTGGGAGATTGCGGCAATTCGGGATGAAACTCAATGCTAAGAAAAGCTCTTTCGGGGTGCGGTCAGGAAAGTTCCTCGGACACTTGGTTACTCGACGAGGGATTGAGGCAAATCCCACGAAGATAGAGGCATTGCGATCACTAAAGGAACCGAGCACATACCGAGAGGTTCAGCGGTTGAGCGGAATGATCGCGGCACTCGGGCGCTTTATCTCACGATCGTCGGACAAGTGCCAGCCCTTCTTCCAAGCTCTAAAGAAGCAGAAAACAAAGCACGTTTGGACGGAGGAATGTTGAGTTGCCTTGAAAAATTTAATAAGACATTTGGAAAGCCCTCCTGTCTTGTCAAAACCAAGACACGGAGAACCATTGTTCTTATACCTAGCAGTTTCCCAGCACGCGGTAAGCGCCGTCGCGATCCGAGAAGATGGAAAAGAACAGAGACCTGTGTATTACGTAAGTAAGACCTTACTTAATGCCGAAACACGGTACTTGCCTCTCGAAAAGATTGCCCTAGCACTCCGGACAGCTTCGAGAAAGCTCCGACACTATTTTCAAGCACACACCATCATCGTCCTGACGAACCAACCCCTAAAAGACGTACTTCGCAAGCCCGACCTTTCCGGAAGAATTTCTAAATGGGGGATCGAGCTAGCGGCATTTGATATACAGTTCAGACTGAGGACGGCAATAAGAGGGCAAATCTTAGCCGATTTCGTTGCTGAGTTTACCGATTGTAACAGCGAGCGAGATGAGGCAAACCAAAGTTCGCCTGAACAATCGGATACCTCTTCCTCGGCCGAACTCGGGGGCGAGGATAGTAAGAGATGGGAGCTGTATGTCGACGGGGCCTCGAACAATCGAGGGGCAGGAATCGGGATTGTCCTCCGATCTCCGACAGGTGAAGTTCTAGAAAGCGCCATCAGACTGCAGTTCTCCGCCTCTAACAACGAGGCCGAGTACGAGGCCACTATAGCAGGACTGAGGCTTGCCCTGGCATTATCGGCGACCAAATTAAATCTTTTCAGTGATTCTCAATTGGTGGTTCGGCAGCTGAACGGCGAGTATGAGGCCCGGGATGAAAGGATGAGAGCTTACGTCGAGCTCACCAAGAAGCTTATTTCGAATTTCGAAAGCGTTTGCATCCAACAACTTGTCCGAGAACGGAACAAGCACGCGGACGTGCTAGCATCTCTCGCGTCGGCATTGGAAACAGAATCCCGAAGAACAATTAATATCGAAACTATCCATGCCCCAAGCATAGAGCCAAGCCCGGAAGCCAATGAAATTGTCGAACTTGGTCCAAGCTGGATGGACAAAATAATCGAATATCTCAAAAATGATGTCCTTCCTGAAGACCACCATCAGAAGCACCGGATTAGGATCAAATCGGCACGATTCTGGCTCTCTCCAAAAGGCTTGCTATACAGGCGATCTTTCACCGGAGCGTATTTGAGATGCGTTCATCCGAACGAAGTGGAAGGAGTCTTGCAAGAACTGCATGATGGAAGTTGCGGAGGTCACGCTGGGGGACGCTCGCTGGCGCACCGAACAATAACGCACGGCTACTGGTGGCCGTACATGCAAAAGGATGCCCTTAAGTACACCCGGAAATGTCCGAATTGCCAATTCTTCTCGGATAAAATCCACCGACCAGCAGGAAACCTGCACCCATTATCAAGCCCTTGGCCCTTTGCAAAATGGGGCCTTGATTTGGTCGGACCGCTCCCCCGAGCGAGCGGCAATAGGAGATACCTCGTTGTCGCAACCGACTACTTCACAAAGTGGGTGGAGGCCGCTGCCCTAGCCTTCATCAGGGACTCGGATATCATCAGTTTCCTTTGGGAAAACATCTTCACGAGATTTGGGGTTCCCCAAGCGTTCATCTCATATAACGGTACTCAATTCGAGAGTCGAAGAACTCAAGAGTTCTGCGCACAATTCGGAGCGAAGTTCTTCTACGCTAGTCCGAGTTATCCGCAATCAAATGGTCAAGCAGAGGCGACAAACAAAGTAATTGTAAAAGGAATCAAGAAGAGGCTGAAGAAAGCAAAAGGGAGGTGGCCCGAGGAGCTTCATGCGGTCCTATGGGCATACAGGACGACCCCCCGGAGGTCGACAAACGAAACCCCTTTTGCACTCGCTTTCGGGATAGAGGCAGTCATCCCAGCAGAAATGGAATATCCGACTCTAAGAACAGAAGAACTCAGTCAGGAGCAGGACGAAGAGAACATGGCGCGCGAGCTTGACCTAGCTGAAGAAAGAAGAGGCGAAGCAATGATCCGAATGGTGATCTATCAACAAGAACTCCGGAAGTATTATGAGAAGAAAATCAGCCCTCGAGAATTTAAAGTCGGTGATCTCGTCCTCAGAAAAGTAAACTTGGGAACTCGGGACCCAAAGGAAGGAAAACTCGGGGCAACCTGGGAAGGCCCCTATGAAGTCATCGCTGTCGGAGAAAAAGGTTCCTATGATCTAAAGCATTGTGAAGACAATAGGGACCTACCAAGGTCGGTAAACGTGTTGAACCTTAGAATATTCCACAAATGAAGAAAGATGTAATATGAGCGTGGTCGGCAAAACACCAGCTCGACCCAATCAATGAAGTCTTTTTGTTCAATGAAAATGCTGCCATTATTAGAAACTCCTAGTCTTGTCATGATGACGAGGACGGATCACCCTAGCCTCACCATGACAACAAGGAAATGCATACAGAAAACCTTAGTCTCGCCAAAGTGGTGAGGGCCGATCACCCTAGCCCCACTTGGGCGACAAAGGGATACTTACTTAAGTCTCGGATCCCGAACAGCGACGCCTTGGAACATAAAACAAAGGGCGCAAGCACAAGTGCATCTAAAAGAAGGGAAACATCCGAAGAAAAATAGGTTCTAGCGCTTAAAACATGCATTGAAATATAACCAAACATAAAACGAAAAGCCCATCGGGCCGAAAACAAGCATAAACACTCAAGACAAGCATACAAGGGGAGCCCATCGGGCCAAAAAAGAGCATATATATATTCAAAAATTGAAGTTTTTTACAAATAGATCCCTGTACATAATAAGCCCCTCGGGCAAAAAAATAAAAAATAAAAATCCTAAGTGGGACGAGCCTCGGTGTTAGAGTGCTTGGGGTCCTCGGCAGCAGGGCTCTGAAGGTCCTCGGGGGCAGGAAGCTCGGTGTTGTCGGTGGCTGGTTGCTCGGTGGCTGGCACGACATCCGGGCGCTCGGTTGCCCCAGGCTCCTCGGGTGAGGCCTCCCCATCCTCGACGTCATCCCCTTCCTCCTCTCCCTCATCGTCCGAGAGGGGTAGCATCACCCTCTCAAAGGGGATCTTTTTTAAGTCCACCTCCGGGTAGGCCTCCTTGACCCGAGCACCGAGGGAGTCCCAACCGAGTCTGTAATTCTTTTCCAGATACAGCTCCATCTTTTCGACGTACTCGTCGGCGGCTTTATCCTCGACCTGTTTAATCTGGGTCGCCCGAGATTCGACCTCGGTCTGCCATTGATCATACCATTCATCGGCTTGCTTCTTCCAGTGAGAAGCATCGCCTCGGGACTGATCAAGCTTGGACCTTAGGTCCTCGGTCAGGGCCTGAGACTTGGCGAGCTCGTCTTGGGACAACCGAGCAGCCTCTCGGATGCTCTCCAACTCCGACTGCACCTTGGCCAGCTCCTCCCTCAGCTGGCTTCCCTCGGCTTTAAGGTCGGACCTCTTGGTCGACCATTCAACCACCTCCTTTTTGTACCGGTCCTCGGTCTTCAAGAGGCGCTCGGTTAGGAGCATGGTTTGTTGCGCGGCCTGCGTTCACCGAGCACAATTAGTATGTAGATAACAAACTCAAAATTTTCTAAGTGTTGGAAGAACAGAAGCTTACCAAGAGTTGGTGGATGAGCGTCTCGTAGCCCAAGTCCACCGACCGGTGTTTCTTGTGGCTAGCCATGTCCGACGGGAACTTCAGTAAGTTCCCGATGGAATGATACGTGAACTCAGGGTCGGTCATGACCGAGAGCCTCCGGTCGGTTGGAAGGGGGAACTGGGGTAAGTCCCTCATTATCTCCCGGCGTCCTCGGTCTATTGTGAGGGGCTGGTACTCCGAGGAGGGGAAGGGGTAATCCATCTCAACCCTATGCTTTTTCTTTGCCTGCTCGGGAGATTGGTCCTCGATCACGATTGTCTTCCCTGGCCTCTCCGAGGGCCCAATCTCCCAAGGAATGTTCGGCTCTGAGGACCGAGGAATTTCCGGAGCTGGCCTCTTCTCCGGTACCCTCGGGGTCGTTTCCCTCGGGGCAGCCTTGTCGGGCGGATTAACTGGAGGGACTCTCCCCTGCTGCTTCCTACGCATAGCCTCTTTGATGGGGTCAGACCCCTTCTGCCTGCTCGGGCCTGCGCCTTTCTTTTTTGGCGCAGGAACCTTCATGGAAGTTCCTCGGTCAGCCATATTATCGGGCGACCACTCTTGAGGGGAATTTGAACCCTCTCCTTCAGCTCGGCCCTGCTGCGTACCGAGAGCGACCACTATGCTCGGTTCTCACTCGGGAGCCTTCTTCTTCTTTGCTTGACCAAAAGAAGGGTACCCTCTGGGAACGCTCGTGGCCTGGAAGCTTCGGTACCGAGGAGGGTTCTTGAGGAGGACGTGGGCAGCCCGACTAAAGCTGTCTTCCCCTCGGTAGTTCAGTACCCTCTGGATCTCTTCCTCCCTAACTTCAAGAGGAAGCTCAAAGGCAGCCTTAGCTGTGGAAAAAAGAACAAGTCATGAACCGAGAAGGAAGAAAAAACAGAAAGAAACAAGTGATTAAAAATACCAAGTGTAAATAAACTTACGAGGCTCCTCGAGCTCCCGAGGGACTCTTCGCCCTTCTCGCCCGAGCAGGGGAGGCTCAAAATCACCATAGACAAATACTATGTCCGATTGGTACCCCTGGCTACTGTCGGGGATGTGAGTAACGAGCACCCGCTCGGGGTCTCGGGATCTGAGATAGAACCCGCTCGGTGACCGAGACAGCTGATAGCAGCTGAATATCTCTTCAACTCCTAAGTTGGTCCCGAGAATTCTGTTGAGCTCTACAACCCCGAGCACTACTTTGTATGTGTTCGGTTTCAACTGGATGGGTGCCAAATTGATGAAGTTGAGGAAGTCCACTAGGAGGTCAGGGAACGGGACCCGAACACCACTCTCGAAGAAGTTGATGTTGTGGATTGGAACTCCCCCTCGGTTGTCGGTGGAACCGATCTCTTCACCGACCTCGGCAGACCGAAACGTTATCTCGGTCCCAAAACCAAACTTCTCCCCGAAGTCCCTCTCCTTGTTCGGGTTCCCTCGAATTTGATGAGTCATCTGTTAAGTACAGAGCTCGGTAAGGATAAAATGCCCTAGGATGCATGAAACAAATAATAATCCTATCTTTAAGGGAATCCCCGGACAATCCTAGGTAAGTTAGTCTCTCGGTTTAAATCCTAGTCTTATCCGAGCACATATGTTGTGCTCGGTTCAAACACATTGCAGGAAACCGAGCACATGTGATGTGCTCGGTTCAGACATTCCACAAACAACCGAGCACACAACTTGGTTTTTACGAACGGATTGAAAAAAGGAGATCACAGGCAAATGCATTGAGAAAAATGAAGAACACCAAGAACAGATGAAGAACTTACCGGAAAACTCAAGAAGGGCGATTTCCGGCGGCTGTCGACGGTGGAATTCCTTTCTCCGGCGAATTCTCTTCGGTTGGCAAGGCTCTGGCTCTGGGAATGAAAATGGGAAAATAAGGGAGGAAAATCCCTTATATACCTAGCTTCCCGAGGCTGACGTCACCCCCTCGTGATTTGTGCCGAAAGGCTGCCTCGGGCATACGAAACGGCGCTTGATTGAAAGGCAGTACCACCATGTCAGAACCATCACATCCTCGGTAACCGAGTGACCGAGGACACGATGGCTCGGGAGAAGTTGTGTGGGATAATTATGAAGAGCAAATGAAACGACGACACGTGTATGATCTTGGTAATGAGCTCGGGGTACCCTGCTCCATCGGGCAAGCACGTCCTCGGAGCATCCGAGCGCTCGGTCCTGCCTGCTTTCGGGTATATGGGCCCTCAGGCCTTAATACCTCTCGGTCCAATGAACCCCTTTCGGGCCGCATAAGCACGCACCCCTCACGTGCGTCAAATTTGTCCTACATCTCAGATCCGACAGAGGAAAATCAGACCGGGAGTAGAGCACGCTCCTGGAAACCGAACTAGGGGAACGACTGTCAGCGGCCAGGCCTGTAACTCCGAAAGATCCGCGATCTGGTCTGAAACCCCTATCTAACCATGGTTAGCTCGGAACCCTAATTTGACCACGGTCAGGTCAAAGCATTGGACCAATCCGAAACCTAGCGTCTGCCTATAAAAGGAACACTATTCATGATGAGAAAGGTAAGTTCCTCCAGCACAAAACCCTAGAAATTCCTCTCTCTCTCTCTCTTTCCCTCAAAATCTGACTTAACCGTCGGAGGGTTTTAGACCGGGAAACCCCCGGTCTCCCCTGACGATCCTCTTTGATTTCAGGTCCCCGTTTTAGGCGACGCCCAGCTCTCCTATTCATCGAGAAGGTTCTGTATCCCCGCATGAGCACGAGCCATCTCAGTCCTTACAACCCAATCGGGCCATATCTGCGTGGCGTTCCGAATCTTCGGATTACTCTTTCAAAGCGCCCCGCCGACTGTCCGGACTTTTCCCCGTACACTTTGCTATAAAATAAATTAAAAAAAATAAAAATTGATGATATGATTAAGAGAAATCTAGTAACTCTCTTTGAGTTTCAACATTGTACATTTGTACCTAATGGCATTTGGATGTTGGAACAACCAATGTCTTATCTATAATATTAATGGCCATATTAATCATTGTAAGATCTCCAAGACCGTCATTCGAATTTGATGAAAATGAATATTCTCGCTCATCACTTTCGTACTCATTTATCACTTGAATTGTCCATATTGGGTTCAACATCCCCACTATTATATCAATCCCATGTAAATTTTTTTTAAAAAAAAATATTATTTTTCATTTTTTCATAAAAAGAGTAGAAGCATCAACAAGGACATTGAATCCCAATTAGGTCGGCACCCAATGGCAGGCTTGGTTTTGAGCTTAGGTGACTAAGGTGGTGTTGCCTAGGGCTCCAAATTTTAGACCAAAAATGAGGGCTCCATTTTCAGACCAACCCTTGTAGTAGGCCTAAAAATTTCAGACATTTTCCGTCCATGAATAGATGCCACATAGGCTTCAGAATGGTAAGGCACGAATACGAGGTCATGTGCATTTTCCGTTTAATTCATAAAAAGTCGTATTCGATTGGACTACATTGAACACTTAATTGTAGTTTTGGCATTAAATTGGAAATTTTTAATTTTTTTTTATTGGATCCTAGATTGAAAAGTCCCCAAAGTATAGTGTACGAAAGTGTTTTTTACCACTTTTTTTCTTCTTTTTTCTAATAAATTAATTTTTTTGTTGCCATTTTATGAAGTGCATGTGGTTGTGATTACTGATTGTGAAATATTTAAGTATGATTTTAGTGTTTAGGCACACCCGAAAGCGGAAAGGTTGGGTTACCATTAAACGTGCTAGAGATATGCGGGTTACCATTTTATCGGTTTTTTTTTTCCTTATATTTATCTTTGTGAGCTGGATCATGGCATTATAAACCATCAAGACCAGACAAGTCTCTTTTTCGTTTCATTATCTCGTTGTAATTTTTCTTTTATTCTCTTTTCTTTGTTAATAACATTTAGAGCTGAGGGCAAATGAAAGTGAGTTCTTAGGGTGTCAACCTAGTTGGGATTTTTTGCTACTCTTTGATTCTTTTAGCTCTTTTTTTTTCTTTGGAAAATAAAATAAAATAAAATGCGGACCGAGCCATCTATACTCGGTTAGCAAGTTTGTCACTGTCCATCGATAATGACACTTATGTTAGGGCTGTTCATCGAGATGCCAATGGAGGAGAAAATAGCTTGGCTTGCTCTTTTGTAGTATGCCTTAATCCCAGTTACTAGCGGAACCTAGGCGATGCTCCGTTCTGTGAAGGGAAATTATGGAAATCATTTATAGGCCGATTGGTGCTAGCTAAATTGGTAAGCCCCAAACATTTTGGTAAATTGTAGGCACTGTTTATAATTATATTTTTGAATTTTACTGTTAAGACTTTCAAAACAACACCCATGATGAATGAGAAATTTCGTAGAAAACCAAGAACCCCAGAGTAATCAAAAAGCACTAATGCTATGTTTGGATAAGGAATTTGTAGGTAGAATTTGTCTTTGAGATGGAATTTGTAAAATTTTTATAAGAAATTTCCTTACAAAATTTTTACAAATTCCATTTCAAAGACAAATTCCACCTACAAATTCTTTATCCAAACATAGTGTTTTTCAGTGGCAGGAGGCAATGGCTGGGGATCTCATTGCCCTTCAAGTTATTTCAGACTTGGAAATTGGAATATTCTTCGTCTTCCCACAAGGCAAGGTTCCTTGTAGTTGCAAATGGGTTTATAAAATTAAAACTCTAGCAAATTGTTCTACAAGATTGAAATTCGTTCAAATGGTTCTATTGAGCGTTACAAGCTCGATTTATTGCTCATGGTGTTATTCAAAAGTGTAGGATTGATTATGAAGATACCTTTGCCCCTACTGCTAAGGTGGCAACTTTATCAAGATAATGTGAAAAATGTATTTCTTCATGGAGAGTGGAGATCTTCAAGATGTAATTTATATGCAGCCCCTGGTGTTTCACATCCTCCTTGTTTGTTGTTTTTGTGGTGCTATTTTATGGTTACACATGGGCTCCTTGAGCTTAGTTCGAGATATTCATGTCAGCTGGTTTTTGGGGTAGCAAGCATGATCATGCCATCTTCATCTTTGGCATTTTTTATTATTAAAAACGAAAAACGAAAATTAAAAAAGTGTAAAACAAGGCTTGTCGGGTCCAAACAGGCCAGCTTGACTTATACCAATTAAATGACAGCCATGCCTTTCAAGCTTATCAGGCTTGCTTCATTGGGCAATTCCAGGTCTAAGTCTTAAATCCAGTCCATTGCCACCTCTAGTTCATAAAATCTTTAGATCAGCTCATCATGTATAAACCAAATGGCACCGGTGTCACTAAATTCAAAACAATACCTTGCATTGTACTCAAGTTGCTAACGTTTAGGACCTGTTTGGGAACTTAAAAAACTGGATCAGATTAGGTCCAGTCCACAACTGTTATCTGGTTTTTAAATAAACTAACTCATAGTTGGTTTGAAAAAAAACTGTATTTATGCCTTATTTTCAGAACAAAGCAGAAGTGTTTAGTAGGAAAAAGAGACTTATCAAACAGTGTGGAAACAAAACTGGCCGCTCTTATTCTCAGCTGGCCAGGTTTTCAGATTTGCCAAACAGCCCCTTACACAAGAATCTTAACATGTTTTTTTTTTTTTTTTTTTTTTCAGTATTCATATTTTAACCCTTTAAGTGCAGACAAAGTTTCATAGCATTGTTCTAATTCCTCATATTTTCATAATCAGACTATGTTTACGTCGTAAAGATCCTGAAGAAGCTTGCTTGATGAAGAATGGTCTCGTGTCTCATCCTTACTTTGGAGAGAAATAGATGAATCGACCGACGGCCCATCCATTGACATGCTCTTCTGTACCTGACTATCTTGAGAGAATGACGAAACATGTGTCTGGCTGTCTTGTGATGGCTTCTCAAAGGCTTTGAACCTCATATCCTGGTTCACAGAACTGCGTTCAACTATTATTGGTGCTTGTAGTGCAATTTTGCCTTCGAGCATACTCACTACGGAAGACATGGATGGCCTGAGAGTGGGAGATTGGTTGGTGCATAAGAGAGCCAAGTTTAGCATCCTCATTGCTTCTTCCTCGTTGTACTTTGAACCGAGACTTGGGTCAACAAGTTCAAGAAGATTTCCTTGCTCTTGTAGCACATACGCCTAGAATTCCATGTAGGAAAAAACAGAACGCACTAGTTTTACTTACTAAATTCTATGCTCCAAGCAATAATTTCAAAGTATAATATATGCATTCAAGAATACATAGATAAAGAGATAAAAAAGTAAAAAAGACATATGTATCAAAAGGATGATTAGAAGGCATTTTGGGTTTTGAAAGGAAAAGCATTTTGCTTTGTTTTGCAGCACATTTGGTTGAGTTTGTTTTCCATTTTGTATGATCTGTTTTATCTGTTTACTAATGTATAGAGGATCTTATTAGGCATCCAAACAATAATGTCATTTCAATTGTTTAGTTTTTATATTATTGATTAATTACAACTTTAAATTTTATATGATAAATGAATATAGAATGATGAATTTAGTCATTCAAATTCTATTACCAAAAGCAAAATAAAAGAATTTTATTTCCATGTGTCTATGCACATGCAATCACTTTAATTTTTCATTTTTTGGTTAATGGTAAGAATTGAACTCCCAAACTAGCTCTTCACCTCTAAATGCCTTTACCACCATTAATCTTTTAAAGAAGAGAAAACACCAGTAAAAAAATCAAGCAGGGTAGTAGAATGAAAAATTGACTAGAAAGGGCACAGTGAAATGTTGATTACCCAATCAAGAAGATAAACAAACTCCTCCTTTGGCCTGTAATTTGTGTTGCACTTCCCACTGACAATCTCTAGAGCAACAACTCCAAAGCTGTAAACATCTGCTTTATCAGTTAAGTAACCCCTCATCGCATATTCAGGAGCCATATAACCTCTGGAGAGAAAAAGGGTAGCATCAGAATGGTAAGTATTACGTCATTAACCAAGACTGAAACTATGGCACTCATTTTATGCACATGCATCCTCAAAAGAAAATCAGTATTGAGAGCAGTAGTCACAAGCTGGTTTCCTTTGGATGGTGTACTATGAACTATGTCCAATAGAAAAATGATAATTTAGTAAGGAAAAAATAAATAACTAGAAACCATGTCGAAGAGACAAAACTTTCTGGATGTACACTAAGTTGTATTAGAAATTCACTACAATGTCACTAAAGCACCATCTTTTACTTTTAAGGCTAAAAAAGAAGAATGATTCGTCTATGTGTGATGGGGAAAGGATAAAAGCTCAAAGAATGTGAACGTGTTAATACTGGAGGGAGGACGAGGTGATTATCATTATCATTTTATATTTGGTAAGTGGTAACCAATGTACTAAAGTATTTGCATAATAACAGATGAGAGAAGTGCATAGAGCAAGTATATCTATACTACCTATACTACCTATAAAAAGATGAATGTAAGAAAAACTTTTGATTGACTAATATACCCTTATTTTAATTTTTAAATACACAACTACCCACCCTTCTGCATATATAGGAAATATAGTAATATGGAAACTATAATTCTAAGGCACATACCTTAATATATTCTAAAACACATACCTTAATATATAAAACACAAATAGGAATTCAAAGGAAACCCTAAATCAAATACTCCATTTAATACTATACATATAATTCTAAAGCACGTTGACTTCATATCTCCTTCTTCCTCTCATTCTCTAGCAAATGAGAATGGCCTGTTAGAGGCACACCTACTTCCCAGCGCAGTTACAAACCAAATATCCACATCATGGAGACGATACCGGATCTCAAGGGGCTATTGCGTGAGTGTTTTATACTTTTATTATGTATTTCTTGAAATTTGGTGAGAATTCATGTAACGTTGAATTTGTTTTATTATGTTCACTTCATAAATTCTATACAGTCTCCACTACTATGCATGTGTTCTAGCTAACTTTTTATTCCTACCATAACTCCTAACAATTGAAGGAATTTTGACTTATTGTGTTGAGTGTTTATTCTAATAAGTTAAATTAACACAAAAGTAACAAATAATTAGATTTTCATGTTCAATATATATATATATATATATATATATATATATATATATATATATATATATAGAATTTATAAATTTTTTTATTTAAATAATATTCATGTGCAATGCACGTGTGCCTATATATATATAGATATATTACCTATAAAAAGTTGAATGTGAGAAAAATTTTTGATTGGCTAATATACCCTTATTTTAAATTTTAAATGCATAATTACCCTTCTACATATATAGGAAATATAGAAATATAAAACACATACATAAATAGGAATTTTAAGGAAACTATAATTCATATAAATAAATAAAACACAGAATTGTAAGTCAACTCTATTTCATAACATATATCATCTATTCATTAACAATGGGATTCTAAATTCTACTTTCTCCATTAACAGTAACTTCAACCTATTTTAATAGAGCTCTCATCTTCTTTTCTTTTTCAAACTATAGGGTTTTAGGGTTTGTTCTAATTGCTATAGAAAATACTGTTTTCCATGTCGGTCAAGTACTTCATATATTTCTGTAATTTTGGTCCTCCTACCTCTATTCTTATTGAATGCCCTACCTACAAGATTCCTTACAAACGCAGTAGGGTTCTATTTTAGTTATGTTAGATATTATTACTTTTGAGTATTTTTTTATTTTATTTTTTTGGTGTAAGTTTTTGACAAATCGTGATTCACAAATATTTTATGAGGATACCTTTCTTTTTATTTAATTATTTATTTTTGGATTTGGTTTGTTTTCTCACATAGAACCTTTTATTAAAATATAATATAATAAAACCGAATGAGGTTCCTAGACTATCAAAAACTGGCATTAAGAAACCCAAATTCTATATGTAACGATGTTAAAAATTCTACCTTATCTGGTCAACAGAGCATCATCTCAACAAAGGACAACCCAGGAGAATTTCCATGTTTTAGTAAGCACATTTTTCATTGAGAAAATTTTAAAAATAAGTATATTTATCATAATTTCATTTAATTTTTTATATTATAAAAAAATTTTATAAAAAAAACCCAACTTCCCCACTCATAGAATAATATTTTCAATGAGTTGGATGACATTTATTTTAATTTATTTCTTATTTTTTGAATTTAAACACGATGTTATTTGTTCAATTTATTTATGAAATAATTTTTTTTAAAAATGATTACTCTTTGAAATAAGTACATAACTAGGTTAGTTGCCAAACAAGTTTGAAAAAAAGGTTTAAACTATTTAGCTTTTTCCTTACAAAAATTAACACACACACACACACACACACACACATATATATATATATATATATACACACACACACCGACAGAGCCATGAGAAATATCCTTTTGATAGGCAAGTGTACAACTGAAATTTACATATATTTTTTTATATTTATTTAAGTTATTGATGACACATTTAATTAATTTATTAGTTTTGGCACTGATTTTTTTTTTTTTTTTTTCCCATCACAAAAATCTCTTCTTTAAAAGACAATTTATATGGTCCACTTTAGCATAAATTCGTATACCATTGATGAAATATATATTTTATAATACAAAAATATTCACATGCAACGCACGTGTGTACCAACTAGTTTCCTAAAAAGGGACACATCCCTAAGAAGCTAAGAAGCATGGACACTTCCCAAAGGCCACGTGTCCGTGTCGGACATGTATCAGACACAACACTTGTCCGACATGACATCTCTTTCTTTGCCATTTTTTTTCCTTTATTTTATTTTTTATTTTTTTACAGACAAAAGTATACATTTTGAATGATCTATGTGTATAAAAATAAATGTTTTATTAATACCGTATCCCTGCCGTGTCGTGTCCTAAATTTTGAGGATTTTCTGCAATCGAATGTTCATGTCGTATCGTATCCGTGTCACGTGTCTATGTCCGTGCTTCTTAGCTAAGATGTAAATAAAATAATCTTGACTCTATCGTAACAGATTTTGTAACACGAGAGTCAAGTTTTTCTTGTGCAGTAACACGACTGAGAGTTTTCTAGAAAGATTCCCTTATGTACTTTACCTAATTACCAAATGAAGCCTAAGAGAATAGATCAGTCAAATTCAAATAAAAATTTTATATCCAATAAAATATAATTGTAACTGCAAGTTGCAGACCTTTTAGGCCTAATAGTATTTACTTTCTGCACTCAAACAACATTAAAAAGACTACTTGTGAATAAGACACATGTCTTCAAATTTGATCTCTCTGATTTTTCCTTAACACTTTGGAACAAATATTTGCAGGGTCTGAGGCAGATTCTGCGTAGTTTCTTTGTTGTGTTGGAACTAGAAGTTCATTATGGAAAATGAACCATGTTGTAGTTACCAAGAAGCCCAGATAGCACAGGGACCACTAGGGGATAAGAGAAAACAGAATGAAAAATAAAAAACACACTCGAGTGATTGAATGGAAATATTTCCAGCATTTACACAGTAGATGCTTCCTCTTTATAACATCTAAAATACATTAGTCATGGTTAACTATGTTTTGTACCAAATGTAATAACTTCAAGCTAATAGCATCCACCTGATTATCTGATATACACTCCATTAGGGAGAAGGTATTGATCTTTATTTTCAGCAACAATGTCAAGTTGTTGTTTATAAGTTATAACTAGTGCTTACAAAAGCATGTTTGGGGAACGCCTGAAGGCAAGGCGCCTCACAAACGCCTCAAGGCATGAAAATTTATGTTGGAGTCCCATTGGGCACATGCCCGAAGTGATTTAGGCGTGCCTTTTGAGCCCTTTCAAATGAGGCGTATGCCTCCTAGGAGTGGGTAACCACAGTTAGATTTAAGCCTAACTGCGGTTCGAAAACAGATACAACCCGTGAAAAGAAGAGAAAAGTGACTACTCTGGCCACTCTGGCCACTACTTTCCAGTCACTCTACCAACCACCGAGGCAAGGATAAGCCCGGCCTCTTGTGATGTTATGATAACCTTTTTATATGAAATTATTTAATCAACTATTTTTATAAACCTACAAGGCTATAATGCTTTTAAAATGTATGGAAATTTTTTTTATGATCCATATGTGTGTGTGTCTATATATATATATATATATTCATACTTTTTGAACAACTTTTAATTATATTTATACGTCTTTTTAATACACAATTTAAAACTCAAAAGGCTCACTCCTTAATTTCTTGAGGTAACACCTCATCTAACGAGAGGTAAAATGCCTCGCCTTACACTTAAGCCTTTAAAAAAACTGCTTACAACTTACAAAATAAAATAAAAATTTTAAGAGAAAAAAAATAAAAAATTAAGGAAGCAAGTATATGGGAGAAAAGAGAGGGGGGGGGGTGTTGGGGACTCACATTGTTCCAGCTATTCGTGTGCTAATATGGGTGTACTCTTCTTCATCAAGCTTAGCTAAACCAAAGTCAGATATCTTAGCATTTAGATCCTTATCAAGCAGTACATTTGTTGCCTTAATGTCTCTATGAACAATTTTCAACCTTGATTCCTCATGAAGATAAGCTAATCCCTTTGCTATTCCCAAGCATATCTCCTTTCTTTTTCGCCAACCCAAGTTTAGCCAATGTTCCCCTCGATCTGAGAGAGAGAGAGAGAGAGAGAGAGAGAGAGAGAGAGTTCAGTCATAATTTTATTCTTGTATGTAAAATAATACTAGAGATGTTAGTGAGGTATGTACCAAAAAGCGCACGGGCAAGACTATTGTTTTCCATGTATTCATATATTAGCAACAACTGGTTTCCTTCAATACAACAGCCATAGAGCCTCACGAGATTCGGGTGTTGTAAGGCAGATATCATGCCTATCTCATTGACAAATTCGCGGTTCCCTTGCCTTGATTTGGAGGAGAGTTGCTTAACAGCGATCATTGTGCCATCTAACATTACACCCTAAAATCAAGAATGGCAGATTATCAAAATCATACTCTTCCCGAGATGATATTTCTTTTCCTTTTTTTCACTGATTTAAGCATGTGCACATAAATTGACACAAGGCCTAATTGTTGCATCTCTTTGTTTAGACAGGTTAATAACCTAAGGTGTAAAACGAAAAAAGGTCCATGGTTACCTTGTAAACCGGCCCAAATCCTCCTTCACCTATCTTATTTGCAGAGTCAAAGTTATTGGTTGCAGCTTTGATTTGTTGTAAGGTGAAATAACTTGTTTGTAGCTCTATTAGCCCACGAAGTTCTGCAACAAGAAAGAAGTTGAATATTACCCATAAGAGTCATTTTAGAGCCAGCCTCCTTTCTCAATTAACTTCTTTTCTAAATAGTGTCAATAGGTTATCTAGGACATAATGTTACAATCAAAAGAGGCTCAGCTTATTTTTATATTTTTATTATGAATAGTAAAATTCCAACTGGTGGAATCATGGAGAAAGATGCTTAGATGGTTTAGACTCTTCAATCGGCATTAATTTCGAAGCTACTCAAAGAGGTCACCATTTCAGCTGTGTGTGTGTGTGTGTCTTTTCAAGGTAGTCATAGACATTGCTTTTAAGTAAACATACTGCAGAGGTAAATTAATCTCTCAAAATGCACATGTATGTATCTGGCCTATTTTCCAAGTAACATGGCCTTGCCTTGCAAGAATTAGCAATCATAGAGTGAAAGTGAATATTTAATATGAAAGAAATTTGTGTTTAATGGACCTCACCTTTATCTTCAAGGTCTTTCCCTCCTAGGAACCCGTTCATTCGTAGGAGTACCAAAATCAATACAAGGAGAACACATGAAGAAACAGCAATGCCAGCAATAGCTCCAGCTGACAGCCCTGTACTAACATCGAAGTCTACAAGCAGGAAAATATATAACTACATGACCAGAGAGAGATTAGATAGAAAAGTGGAAATCTAAGACCACAAGATGAACTCACTTGGTGTCACCTCAATAGCAGATATAAGAGGTCCATAGACAGCTCTCTGAGGAATCGCACTAGTGCCTTTCCCTGACCAATATAAGTGGATCTCCAGAGTGCTATTCTTAACACTAACTTCAGGAAACTCCTCGAAGGTTCCATTACCGACTACTTTGGCTTTGTCCATAATATTAAAATTCTTCCTTTCTAGCTTTCCCTGGGAAAAATGTCAAATTAACATCGTGTAAACTTGCACCAAAAGTCAACAATCTTTCTATTTCCGAAGCAGCACAAAAATGGAAAATGATTTCATGATGGTCCATCATTGCTCTCAGTAATGACGGTCTGACCCTCGCAGATTACTACTTTTGAGAATGTCAGGCCTGAAATTCTCAAAAAGGTAATGACCAAAGCCCCATAATACCATTGTTGCTTTTCACAATTATGAACCATCAGGCTAACCATAATTGAACAAAATCTTGAAAGGAAACAAAACGGCTTACACGTCCCCATGAAGATTGATTTTTTAAAAAAGTAAAGATCACTTAGAATTCTGGTTGAGGGGACTATAACTCACTTGGATAAATATGTCAAAAATGCGCCTCCCGTTGCTGCTAATGTTC
The DNA here is from genome assembly GCA_039720395.1 of Liquidambar formosana. NCBI lineage: Eukaryota > Viridiplantae > Streptophyta > Magnoliopsida > Saxifragales > Altingiaceae > Liquidambar > Liquidambar formosana. The sequence goes on along the minus strand of JBBPBK010000095.1, from coordinate 167,949 downwards.
TGGTCACTAGTATACATTATTTCAGCAAAATGGAGCCGCACTGTATAATTGCCCTTTCGCAAGCAAAGGGCATAGTACTTGAGTGACAAGGGAGCAATGCGGGCTGTTTGGTAATACTCTGGAGCCGTTACACTCAGATTCGATGTGTTTTCTACTACGTATTTAGTTTGGAAGTTGCCTGTGAAAACCCCTGTACTGCTATAAGCCCAATTCTTTTTCTCAGTGGCTGAGAAGTATGATTTTCCAAATCGGTCTGAGTCCTCTTCAAATATTTTCCCCTCCACGTTTATCTCATTTCCTCCGCAATTGATACGCAGAGTATGGTCTGCAGATGCGATGAAAATAATGTGAAAATAATAATTTCATTAAGATTCATGAGTAAAGCTGTAAAGATGAGGAATGCAAAATAAAAAGTGGGGCCAGAAGTAGGGGTATGAAGCTTGGTCACATAGAAGAGTCCAGGGTTTGGGGTATGATATACTGTATATGTATATAGGTTGACTTGGGATCCCATCTAGCCAAAGGAAAATTTGAAAAAATAAAAGGGGTAAATTTTCTATATATATATATATATATATATAGGGGTAAATTTACAAAAATTCTGAAACTTTGGGGAATTGTCAGAACAATTTATTTTGGGGGGTCTTAAAAATTAAAAGGGTAAATTAAATGTACACCCCGTGTTATTTGACAAATACACATACTACCCCTTCATTTTTCTGAAATTACTTTGCACTCTACTACTTTCAGAAATAATATACACCTACCTCCCCTCCGTTCAAACACCCGTTAAGAGCATTTCAGTCCCACACCTCCTCTCTCTCTCTCTCTCTCAGGCATGGACACTCACACTTTTTAAACTATATTTGTAACTCATGTCATCAACCACCACCTCCATTTCAGTCACCACCAACTCAAATCATCCAAAATAATCACAACCATCATCAAATTTCGCAAGGGTGAATGGGTATGCACAATTCTTTCTCTATTTCTGTCTCTCTGCTCTGGAAAATTGATTCCTCTCTAGCTTCTCCTCTTATCTCTTCCAAACCAATTCTCTCTTTCTCCTTTCTCATTATTTTGAAGACAAGATGTAAAGGGAGAAGAGAGAATTATGAAAATAGAGCATGAAATCAAATTTGCATTGACACCATGCTTGAGGAAGCTGGATCAAGAAGCATGTCACAAAATTCCATCCCAAGAACAGCTTTGATCGAAGAACCAAATGAAGAGAAAGAAAGAAAGCAAGAAAAATAAACAAAACAAAAAGGACAAATGAGCACAAAAAGGGTTCTCTATTTTGGCTTCGTCAATGCAGGATTTTCGAAGGTTGATTATTAGTTAGTTATGCAGAGGCTATTTCAAACAAAATACGGAGTAATAGGTTTGCCTCTGCAAGTGATTTTTAGAATCAACCAGATCATTACCTGAATAATTCTAGAAAATTAAGAATGAATATGTGTGGGTCAAAAAAAGGAACATATATTTGTGGTCTGCAATTTTGTGGAAATCTACAAGGAATGCTGGAATTACACACAACTAGAAGGTTGCATCACAAGAAATTGGAGATATTTCCTTTTCACGGGATGTTGGGCATTCGTAAAGGTCCTCCAGTCCACGGTGCTAAAAGCGGTGTAGGGGAGAGAGAAGGTGAGGCAAATGTGTGCATGTGTATGAAGAGAGAGAGAGAGAGAGAGAGAGAGAGAGAGAGATTGTGCGTATGTCCCCTGCCCTCAGGTGCTTGAAACGAACCATTTCACTTAAAATAATGTTTCAAGTTAACATTGTTAAACGGTGAGTTTTATTTATATTTTACATATTTATTACACCGTCTAATAACCGTTTCTAACAGGGGGGGTCAGTGTATTTTCTGAAAATAGAAGGGGTTGCAGTACATTTGTGAGATAACACAGGGAGTGTATATGTAATTTACTCAAAATAAAATAAACTTTGATTGTTTGTAAAACAATAAAGAGATATGAGGACCTAATTGAAAAATAAATGGTAAAATAGAAAGTGGGGGCTATTGCCACTGCAAAATTCTTTTGTACCCCCATTTATTTTATAGTTTTCAAGGATTTATGAAAATATAAAAGGTTGTCATAAAAATTAGTTAAGTTGTCTATTAGAAAACATCATTTTGAATAACTTTGTAAAAGAAAATATTTTCAAAATCTATCATTTAAGTGGACTTTTTGGCCATTTACAACATTTATTTCATTTTTATAAATTATTTCATGAAAAATGGCCAAAAACTCCATTTAAACAACAGATTTTAGAAAAACTTTCCTAAACAAAGTTGTTCAGAATGATGTTTTTTAGTGGTTAGTCTGACTAGTTTTCATGAAGACCTTTAATATTTTCATAAAACTTTAAGAAGTTTAAAATAAGTGGGGAGTGCAAGAAAACCAAAAAAAAAAAAAAAAAAATGAAAAAAAAATTGTGGTGGTGATAGCGCCCGCAAATAGAAATAGAAAGAGAAATAGAGTTTCTTTTAATTAAAAATCCAAAAACTTGAGCCTATCTTCAATGAGAGAGATGACTTCACTTTCAGGCAGTTGAATCTCAGCCCAATTTCCTCCCACAATAGCAAAATTCACTCTATTTTTCTTTCTCCTCCCACGATTAGCTATAGTTCCATTTCATTTAGAACTATGATTCTCACTAGGCAGAATTGGTATTTATACATCAATCTCATTAGACTCTGTAAAACCATGTTTCTAGAGTGAACTCAGCACCTCTATGATGCACAAGGAAAATGCCACTTGCATCACCTCTTTATACCAACTCATGTGGATGATGAAATGGTGTAAGATGGTTTAATTTGTTATTTTCTTAATGAGTTAGAGTCACATCATCAGTCACGTCAATTGGTGACTTAGTGCAAAGAGTTGGTGCATATAGCACTCCTCAATGCACAGTACCTGCTTTTATATAATCTCTAAAAATTAATGCCACTGCATAATGGTAATACATGTATAATAGGACTCAATACTTACAACGAGGTTTGTGGGTGGGGGGGCAGGGGAGGTCCTTCTTCAAGCACCATAGAATTCTATAAAAAATGAAATTACTTTCGGTTTAGTTGCTCATTTATATTTCTAATGCAGTGCAGATTAGTAAAACAAGTATGAACTTACGTTTCGTTCTCCGAATATGAAAAACTGGAAACTAAATTCCTGTCGAATGATAGAAAAAAGAATGACTTGTAGATGACACGAGAAAAAAAAGGAAAAATATATATAACTTCATGAATGGAGAAATGCTTACACTTGTGCCGACGCACAGACTTCTAAAGGTGGCTTTGAAAAAGTGTTGTAAGATACATCACTGCAATAGAGCAGAATGATTACTGAATGAGAGATTAAGATCAATCGCATCAGATCTCTAGAGATCATAATCAGAGAAAGTACATACACCACACGTATGTAACATTCTACTATATAAGAATCATTTATAGCAAATAAAAAAACATAAAAATTCCAAAGATTAAAGAAACACTAACAATTTTTGGTCACTATCCAATATCCATCTGGGTATTTCGCCACTGAGAAAGTTGTTAGTCAGAAACCTACATCCATAAACAATATCATGTTTCACTTGTAAAAAAGAAGTAATCGATCAAGGACAAACTACATCAAGTTTAGGACTAAATGTACACATGTTCGGATATAAACTTTGTTCCATGTACTTATTAACTTACAAGTAACCTAGATATCCCATGCTATCAGCTGTAAATGTCCGTGGTATTTCACCAGTTAACCTGTTGAAGCTCAAGTCTCTACAAGAAAAAAGTTCATATGACATAAATCAGATAAAATTGTTTTCATGAATGATGGACTATATTGTAATCTAATTCATTCAGAATGGAGCCCCTCAAATTTGTTTTCCAAAACAGTTCACCGATCCATTCCATAGAATGCAGTTGCCAAAACATTTCACAAATGCATTGCATTCGGGTTCGAACCCCTCCTAAAATGAATTGGGCCAAGTTAAACACCGAAGCATCTACTTTTGACAATCCCATTCCCGCTGGAGTGGGCGGGTTTATTCGCAATCGTAATGGCTAGCGGATATTGCAAGTTATGCAAGACATGTGGGCCGGAGTTAAAGTGTTGTAGCGGAGTTATGGGCCCTAAGGGACGGCCTCCAAATGGCTTATGAAAGAGGCATTACGAAGTTTCAAGTGGAGTTGGATGCATAAGCAGCATTCACCTTGATTAACTCCAATGCTAATAACTTACTTTAGTATGGTGCTATAATACTTGATCGCATGGTGGTTCAGAGAAGAATTTGGAAGTGGAGATAGTAAAAATCTTTAAAGGAAGCCAATTATTAGTTTCTCGCAGATGGCATGATAGCATAGTGGCAATCTCTTCACACCTTGAGAGAGTGTTATTGGATTCAAGCTCATGGAGGAGCACTGATACCCTTTTGTTGATATTTTGGGGGTGGGTTGTTTGGATTAGGAGTAGGTTCTATCAATTGTTAGAAAAATAAATAAAAATATAAGCTAACTTTCTAGACAAGAGAGGGACCACTTTAAAAATACCTTTTATCATCTTAGAAAGTCCTCGGTTGTTAGGGATTAGGGGTAGGGGGGAAATTACAGATTGTTCTGGCAACAGGCAAATAATTACAATCAGTAGTCATTCTTATTTAAGTTAGTAGTCATTTACTACGAAGTTAGTAGTCAATTGCATTGAACTATAATTATTTGCCTGTAGCCAGACCAATCTGTAATTCCTCCTATATCAATTGCCAAAAGAAAAAAAAAAAAATTATAAGGTAACTGTAATACCCTTATAGTTATTATAAGTTAATTATATGTTTATGTCAGGATTGAATTTCATTTGAAAGGTAAAAATATTGTTATTGTTGTTATGTTATGAATATTGTTAGTATTAAATAGAATCATTTGATTAAGCATGATGTGGCAATAATAGTAGGAGGTGGCAAATAAATAACAATAAGCGGCAATTGTAGAAGCATGAGGTGGCACACAAAACATGAGGTGGCAACTTGGTTTAGGTGGATACCTAAATGATGGACACATCAAGGGATACTTGGTAACTAGGTTTCATGCAAGAATGCATGTACAAAGACACTTGGCAACAAAGGACACATGACAATTTGATTTCATGCAAGAAGTGTAAATATATATATCCTAAGCTTTGATCATGTACGGGATATCCGGGATATCCCGTTTGATCACGGTTGTGCGTGTCACTTACGGACGGCCGTAATCGAATGGACGCATGAATGTGCACGTGTCACTCACGGACGGCCGTAATCGAATGGGATACTCTGGGATATTCTGACATGATCAGCCCTGTATATATCCTTATAGTTAGACATTGTTTTAACAACTTTGGGAGAGTAAATTCTTGTGCAATGAGTTATGGTTATTTTTGTGTACTAGATATAGCACACGTGCGTTGCATGTGAATATTTTTAAATAATATTAGTTATACAAAATAATAAATACATAAAGATTTTATATTTTTTCATAAAAGATAAAGTTTAAAATTCGAAAGTACATTTTTTTTTATATCAAAATTGTCAACGAAAGATTAAAAACTCTTTAGATATACATTCATAATTTTTTTTTCTTCATAAAACGGAATATTTAAAGAGTTTATATTTATATATATTATCATGCAATTTGATAGTTGCTCTAGGAAAAAGAATTTGAGTAAGAATCTAACTTTAATTTGTTAAGAGTTTGAGTTAAAATCTAACTTTCATTTGTTACCAAATGATAAGAATGTTTATTATGTGTTTCAATTAAAGGAAAGGTAGATATGTTTTTTTTTTATATTTAAAATAAGGGTATATTGGTCATTCAAAAGTTTTTTTGAGATTCAACCTTTTATAGGTAGTATAGATATATCAAACTCTAATTTTATGTAGGGTGATTGATATATATATATATATATATATGATATTATTTGATTTGAGAAATTATGATCATTGTCATTATTGATTTGAGGAGATAATTTAGTGTTGATCATCATTCATCAAATGGTATTTGAAGAATATAATTGAGAATTTGTATTATTATGTTTTATGTACTGTTCTTATGATATTTAAAACTTCATCTATCATGTAGGGATTATTTTTTGTATTGAGCAGTTGTAGCTCACCCCAATAATTTTTAGGTAATCATCGTTGAAGGCACGTAGTAGAAGAAGGGTCCAAATTTGGATAAATTATTGTATCAATTTATATTATTTATTATTTGTATAAAGTTGGAGCAAATTTTATCTACTTAGTTGACGAATGTAATATTGACGAATGTAATATTGCTGATTTTTGGGTTAGCCATAGCTTCCTAGTTGTTCAATGTTTTATAATTTCAGAGGAAATTTCATTTTTGGAAAGTTTTGCTTCTTATGGGGCTCAAAAAATTGGATGTGGTTTTTGTTAACCACTCTTGAAAATTAGGGGTGTGACACAACTTTCTAGAGAAGAGAGTGACCACCTTAACTGCACCATCTTACAAAGTCCTCCCAGTGAATTACGTAGTATTTTATTTCAAAGAAGAATTTTATACCCGCTTCTATTATGTTTCTAGTTTATGTTAATGACTTTCCTTTCCAGCAAGATAAAATAAAATAAAACAAGAGGATATCAGCACTGGCTGAAAAGATAAATTCAAGAATCCAAGCATCTGTACAGGAAAGCCCACAAAAAGCAACTTACAAAACGTATAGAGATTCTATGTCTCCCATATAGTTTGGGATTGAATCCTTAATTGCGCAATTTCTCAATACCCTGCACCACACAAGATAAAACGAACCAGCTTGATATATTAGTGGAATGACAAGCTAAACAATAAAGATGACTGCACCTTGAAGAAAAATAAATCCATATTTAACTCACAGTATTTCCAATTGTGTCAGATTTTTCAAATCAGGAAACCTTATATATGATCCTTTCAAATCAGATATCCTCCTGACAAAGAAGAAGCATCTCATTAAATTAATTGCTCCATCTCTCTATATTTAAAGTTTGCAACCATGCATAACATCACTGAACTGAATATAGCAACTATCAGATAGTAGAAGAACATGTGCTCACAACTCTCCTAAGTACATCAGCTTGCTTATGCTATAAGGTATGGGGCCCACCATGCCTGTGCCTTCCATATCCCTACAAAAGGTCAGATTAAGAGTAAATTTTGAATGTCTTCAAATAAATCCTAGTGGGTAAAAACAGTGACAGAACAATGAAATCAATTAGAGTACTCACAGTCTCGTAATCTTTCCCCAGGCCCCAATGAGATCAGGTATCTTGCCAGATAAACTACTTCCATCTATCCTACTGCAAGCAGTACATGGAGTCAGGGGAGTTCAAACTAGAAAATGATAGATGTCCAAATAGTTGTAAATATTACTTACAAATCTTTTAAATTCATTAAATTGATAAAACTTTCCGGTATACTTCCATTGAAATTGTTTCCAGAAAGAATGCTGTAGCAGTAAAAAACAGTCTGTCAAGAAATCTATATGTGCAACATGAGAAAAAAAAAAAGAAAAAAAAAAGAGAATTAGTACTAGTACTAGTTAAGTGGAGTTAGTAGTGGTAAGTAATGTCTTGCCCTTACGACATTATGAGGTGTGTGAAATTACCGCATCAAAAAATACAAAATACAAAATTAAAAATAAAAAGATGAAAATAAAAATAAAAATAAAAATCAATTCATATATGGATAGAGCTACGAAGCACGAATATGGATACGGGATACGAATAGTCGAATACACCGATTTGGTCATTCTCAAATAAAGGAGGATACGATACGGTAGGGATATGTTAATAATTAAATCTATTAATATTTGCTCTAAAACATCAATAATATATAACAAATAAATTAATAAATAAATAAATAAAATATCTATAAAATCAATTAATATGTAAGAATAAATGACCAAATAACACATCCATAAGCATTCAACCATGTCCATATTGTTCCTAGAGTAATTGTTCCATTAATTTAATTCATATTGTTCCTAGAGTTATGGAGTATTTAGGATTTATTGCTTTTGTGTGTGTTTTTGTTTTTCTTTGGAGTTTATTTGTTTTTATTTTTTCATTGGTATAAAAAAAATGAAAAATTCAGAAAAACCAAAAAGATTTTCTTGTGTGCTTTACTATTCTTGGCTAGTTATGTGTTTTAATTATATATGATTTGCACTAAAATTTTGAAACTATTTTCGTCATGATTGTCATATTGAGTGGAAATTTATAAATTGATAAATTTGATATTTAATCTCACTCTCTTAAGCACACTTAGTGAAGTAGTTCTGAATTTACATGCTATACACTTTACACTTCACCACTGACATATAACTTTGGGGTTTTTAGGCTCATTTTATGAATTGTTAAATCTATGTCTGAAAATTTCTTAGAATGCTAGAATTTGAATGACCTATATGTTATACATATTCCTATGTCTTATGAGAAGGGCTACCTTAGTGTTGTCTGAAACTAACGTGAGGTAATTCATGGAGAGGGCTGGCTGCTTGAAAGTGTGAAAGCTATCATATTGATTTAAAAAAAAATTAAATTGATTTTGAGCTTCAATACAAAAAATACAAATGAATGCTTGTGAGGACTTAGAATGTAATTGTGAGGATCTAACACTTGATGTATGAAGTTGTTGGAGTTATATTGTGATTAAAGAATGTATTGATGAGCTATTATAGCTTAATTTAGAGTATTTTGGAAGTTATTGTCAATTAGAATGGATGAAATATCAATTTTTACCAAAAATTGGGAGTTTAGTTGACTAAATGTGCAATGTAGTTGACTACACATTCATGTAGTCGACTACATCATCCATATAGTCGATTGCACATTCCAGAAAGGGTTTCTGGAATGTTTAGTCGACTACATCATTGATGTAGTCGACTAAACCTTGTGGGAATGGCCTGAAATGAGATTTTTTATGCGTTGAAATGACCCTTTTACCCCTCCTTCTATATAAACCCTCAAACCCATGAAATTTTACACCCTTCTCCATTTTTCTTAGCCGAGAGAGAGAGAGAGAGTAGGAGAGAGAGAGAGTGAAGCTTGGGGGAGAAAGAGGAGGCTGTGGGCAAGGCACGCGACCTCGTGGAGTTTCAACCTTGCAATTTCTACTCCGATCTACGTGCGTGCACCTGTGGGGTTACATTGTTAGCTTTCATTTGAGAGGTAGGTGCATTTTTCATGGTTGTAGATTATTATATGCATGATTTATAACATTATCATGGATTTTTGCATGTTTACATGACATGATACATGTTTACATAGGATTGGGGTTTGAATTCCTTTAAAATTCATACAATTGGGAAAGTTAGGGTTTTGTTTTACACCCTATTCAGTTATATTCAAGTTGTATTGCAAATCCTAACATGATTTTGGATTAAATGAGTTGAAGGTTAAAACCTATTGGTTAAATTCTTGTAATTGCACATTGGAGGTCACTTTTATACAAGTGTTGGAAACCCGTTTTTCTATCATTATAAATAAAATGGTTTTGGGAGATTAACATGTAAATGGATATGGTGTGAGGGCTGCTGGAAACAGGATTTCTGTGGTCCCGGAGGAAAATGACGTCTTGCCGTGTCTTCCTATCCTTTAGTCCTGGGCTATGTGCCTGAATAGAGGTTATTGCGGTCCCATGTAGGGATGTCTTGCCATGTTTCCTCTTGAGGTTACTGCGGTCCCAGATAGGGATGTCTTATCATGTTTCCTCTTATTTCCGTGCGCGAGGGCCCCGAATGACCTGGGGAGGATTATTCAGTTTAAAAGACTGATGATATGGATTGCCAGATATGACGGATTATGTTACGGATGATTTACATGTTCCCCCGTATATAATTTAAAAACTATGGTATGCAACCCCTTTTTATATCATTTCATTTAAATGCTCATGATTGTTTTAAAACTTTGATATACAGCTTTGAAAAATGTATTCTACTGAGTTTTTACTCACGCCTATTTTTCAAACATTTTTCGCAGATTATGAACAGTTTAATGATGACTCATTTGAGGAGGCATCTCATCGGGATTAGCATGGGCATTTCATGATAAATGAATATATTATTTATGGTCTGTATAATATTTAAACAGACGTTATGTATTCTATGTGTGTGTATTGATGGTAGAACCTTATGGGATCGAATGCTAGCTTAACTTTGATATTTTGAATTATGGATCGTTATGAATTCTGTTTTAAATTGTACAGGTTTTAAAAGTCGAGCACTTGGTAGGTTCTATTTACAGATGGGATCATGCTGGATTTCTTAAAAATATTTCCTTAAATTACGTTTTTTAATTACAAACCATCCTCAAATTCTATCTAATTTAGACTTGTACAATTGACCTGCCATGGCCTATTTTCTGGGTCATGACAATGCTAGTTTAAAAAAATTGAAAAATATGGGAAAGGTACGAAAACTTGATACCTACAAAATATTTCGCAAAGCTCATAGAAAAAGAACAAGAAAAATATTATTCAGGGTGAAAAGCAATCTTTTTTATTCTAACATGGTTTGAATTCTTTTTCTTTATTTATTTGGAATTGTTAGACTTTGGTTAGCATGAGTAGTTTTGCCAACCGACTCTGTTGGCGTTGTTAGTGCATTATACACTTAGCATGTGAACTTTCTTGAATAACTTTTCTAATCGTAAATAAGTGTGAAAGACTTTATTGATAATTTTCTATTATATATTTGATGACTCATGTACTTCTATATTGTGGAATGGTGTCTCAATTTTAATTCTTTTTCTATATTTGTGGAACACTCTAACATGTCATTGTATTGTCAAGTGCAAATTTTTTTGTTTAGTTTTATTTCTTGTTGTGCATTATTTGAGGGGAAGTTAAGAGTGTTTGTTAGAGTGAATGTGAGTTGGTATCTCTTGTGCTTTCATCTTAAGTACATAGTTTTTTTTCTATATCGTTTTGTCTTTTGATGTGAGGATATTGATGCTGGTGGTGTTGAGATTGGATCCTAGTTTAGGATTTCTTTGGCTTGTGTTAGCTCTTTTAGGCTACATACAGTTATGCTTAGGACTTTTGGTGTTATTTTTATGTTTTCATCTCTCTTATATAATGTTTTTAAGGTTGCTTAATGAAGTCACATGGTTCTTGCTATTCTTTGATTTCCTCTAATGTGGTTTCATTATTTTATATGTGTTTCTTCCTTTGTCAATTCATGACAAAAAGGGGGAAAATATCTTTGAGTTTATATGCTTGGGGGAGAATAGAATATCTTTGAGTTTTTAATCTATTTCTGTGATATTATGCTTGGGTATTGTTTGTTCTTGTTTACAGATGACAGGTAGGTTAAGTGTGAGAGTTAATATTGTTTTTGGTTCTTTCCATGTAATATTTCTATATCGAGTTGTAATTCTCAATTGAGTTTGGGACTTGTTCAGTTTTATGGTTTGGGAATAGGTCTTATATCTCATGTTGAGATTTATGTTGGTTTTGTCACAGAATTGCCTAAAGGGGAGATTGTAATGTCCATTTTTCTCATGTTGGCATATTCCGTGACAAAGTGCGGTTGAGTCTTGGGTGATTGAAGACATATGAAGCTGCAAAGGTGCATTAAAGATCAAGTGTTCGAAACTACGCGGCTCACACTTATTATCTAGGAAGGTAAGAGACCTTAGTTGCCCCATACCATAGGTTTATTTCATTTTAATCATAATTGGTTATTAGATGGCTTCTCATATGTTTTGAGGTGTTTTAAAAGTTTTTAGAGCTATTCTGGACACTTCGAATCGATTGGGGTCTTACCCGGATCGATCGGTACTATTTTAGAATTGGCTGTTAGCTTCTGCAACCTCCGATCAATTGAGGTTGATGGCCGATCAATTAGTGCACACCTAGAAAGTGTGTTTTGCCTCTGCCACCCCTAGATCGATCGAGCTTGGACCCGGATCGATCGGGGTTCGTAAAAATCAGATCTTTTGTTTTAAAAAAACCTTTCTATTTGATCTTATTTTGACTCCTATTCTTTTGGGGTCTCTTAGTCTCTATATATAGAGGCTATTACAATAGAGGAGGCTAAGCAAGCCTCTCCATATTAGGGTTTTCATTAAACATCTTATTTGTTTTTCTCTAGAGCTCTTCTACCTAGGGTTTTCACTTATATCTTTAGAGATTCATTCAAACCATAACCTTCAACACATCTTTGAGTGTGTGTGGCCGTAGTTTACCAGAGCCATTGCGACAGAGGTGGGTTAGAGAATCACTTGAAAGAGGTCAGATACTATCCGAAGCCGTGAAGACACGGAGATCGGTCGACGGTGTTATACCCCATTTTTGCACCACCTTACTAGGGTTTGTCATTCCATGTAAGTTTTTGTTTTGTTTTTGGGTCTAGTCACTTGCATAAGTTTTTTAGAGCTCTAAGGATAATGGGTATGAATTTTGGTTCAATTCGGAGTTAATGTTGAGGGTTAATAAGAGCTTTTGTGACTTGAGGGGCATAATTGTTTTTTAACTCATAAATTTTTTGTTTGACTTTGAAATGATCTCCAAATTGTCAATTGGAGTTCATATTGGTGCATATGAGGTATTTATAGGTTCAATTTGGTGAATTAATGGCTTAGGGTTAAAATGGCTAATAATAATTCAAGTTGGTTAAAAGACCCATTTCGGGTTGGCTCAATTCGACTCATAATTACCAATCAATTCTTTTCAATTGATTTTAATTAGTCTTTATTTTATCCCTAAAAGTGTTTTGGAATGTTTAATTCTGGTTTGGAAAGCACTTGGTTCAATCCTTTATGCATACTTAAGCTTTGCAATGGTAGTGCATAGCGGTTAACTGACTTTGTAAAACCTAACCATGCACCCATAGTTAAGGGTTTTGGTCTCAAAATGTTTAAAAATGTGTTCTTCATCGAAACACGGTCGTTTTGGCTTTTATTTTATCAAAATCAGATTTAATTTGACCTAAAAACACACTTCGGGAAGGAAACAAGACCAAAATAGGGCAAAATCTGAAGACGGACTCAGGTAACCACCCAGCCCTAAGTGGTCACCCGAGACTATTTTCCTGTTTTTTGCTGAAGCGAGATTCCCTTCCTATTTTGACAAATTTTAACTTTTTTGGACGAATTTCCTTCTTATTTTTTGGTAACTTTGAGTTCCTTGACCCGCAAGTGAGTTAATAACAACCTTTGGATTAATTTTTAGGGTTTTAATCTCAGCCATTGATTTATCCCACCTAAACCCTATAAATACCCCCACAATGTTTTAGCATTAAGGGAGTCGCTTTTATGCATTAAACCTAAGTTCTAAGAGAGAATAAGGGAGAGAGAGTTCCAAAGGAGAGCTGGAGTTCTTGTGGGAGGCTTGAAGGAGAGTGTTTCAAGTTGATCACAAGAGAGAAGGAGATTTTCTACAGCAATAATTTAGGAAGTTCTTCTGAGGTATATATTCTATCTCTTCAATGCTGAAATTAGGGTTTCTTGTAAAATGAGGCCATTGCATGTTAAAGCTTGAATTTTTATCATGTATTAATGCTTTTATTAGTTAATATACATGATTTAAATGCTGTTCATGATAAGTTTTACATGTTTTAGACTTATTTTATGGGATTTAACGCATAGTTGTGATTCTAGGGTTTCTATTATCCTTATTTTGGGTAAGTTTCATATAGCATGCTAAGTTAGGGTTTTTGAGTCGTTTCTTTTCATGGTTGTTATATATGTTATGCATGTAGAATAATCATGATAAATGTTGCATTCATGTAGTGGATTTCTAGGGTTTTGGAGACATTATTCTTTTGCAAGGATAATTATCCTTTTTAGAGTATAGGGTTTTACATGGGGGTATTATATCATCTTCTTTGACTTGATATTGCTTTATTTTCATATTTAATGAGGTTGTTTGATATTCCTATGATCATTAGGGTCTTTTTTCATATTTTTCATAGTTTTTATTCATGTTAGTTAGGGTATGGTATTAGGGTTGCATTAGGATTTTTGTTATCTTATTATTCTTGTTATTTACATGATTAATGGAAGATTTTAGGCCTTAATTCAATTCTGTCTAGATTTGTAATTTGTTCTTTTTGATTTGTTTTTGAGCATATGTAAGGGTGCAAATAGGTGTGGTAATCGCCTTATTGCAAATAAGGTTACTATTGCTCAATTTTGCAATTACTTGGAGTAAATTGCACAAGGTAAGTAGGGTATGAAAGTGCCCTAATTCTCTTTCCTTAATCTTTCCCTTCTCCCATTTAGGGTTATTTCTTAATAGGAAATTATGGTAATTACTAGAAGTTTCCTTATAAAATAAGTTGTCTTTTTATCCAAAGTTTCCATCTTATGCAAGTTACCTTATTTTCTAAACTTGGTTTATTTATCACACTTCCCATATTTTAAAATAAGGAAACTTTATGGTTTTTACCATAAGTCCATATTAGGTTATAACCCTATTCTTTTCGAACCACGTGCAGTTTGATCCATCTATTTCTATGTATGGTACATAGGCGCTTTGAGGTTCAAGTCCGCCCTAGGATCCAAGTATCCTAGGTTTTCTTTCCTTATTTATTTATTTTTTAACTATTTTTCTTTTCTTTTTTATGTGGATGGATGGATGGAATATTTGCATGCATATTTTCTTGCAATGATATATTGATTGGTATGGAAAAGACTTTAATTTAGCCCAAACAAACTAAGAGACCAATTAGTGTGACATGGCTGCCTATAGGCTTTGCCTGGAATCTTCCTATGTCATAACTTAGCCTCCGAATCCCTAGTTTCTTTGTCTTCTAAAAAGACTAGCTTTTTGCCTTTCCATTTTTAAACATGAAGTCATTCAATTGTTTTTTTTTTCTTAAAACAAAAAGGTTTTTAGGGTTTTCCTCGTTTCCTTAAAAAATGAGGTAGCGACTCCTTTTTAATTATGTGGGCCACTTTTCAGGGTTCACAGACGGGTTGTGGGAGTGAAGGCGATTACTTAAGTCCGTGGAGTCTGTAAGTATTCTGTCTTGTACTCATTGCTTTCTTAGTGGATTTGCATCAACTGGACGAGGTCCCATGGTTTTTCCCTTCTAGGGTTTTCCACGTAAAAATTCTCGTGATATTTTTACTGTTTTACGGTTTAATTTATGTGTGATTGATTGATGGCTTTTAGGGTTTGAAGTGATTGAATAAAAATTGGATAGAATATATTAACATACCTATTCAATCCCCCTCTAGGTATTATAAGGTTGGTAAAACCGGAATTTCAATACATATTCATTTATCTTGTTCATCGTGCATATTTACTACACATGCATGACATCTCATAACCCAACAAGAGATTTAGAAACTCATTGATTGACAACTAGAATTCAAGGTATTTAAATATTAAAAGAGGGAATGAAAATAGTCTTACAGTATCCGCAAGTTGCTCAAATTTCCAAGATTTTCATGAAGAGGTCCACTAAGTTGATTATCTTCTAAGTCCCTGGAAAAGACAATTTAAATTATAAACAAGGTCAGGCATCAGCTATTGCCGTAATAGACATTCAATTCTACAAATTTAATAACTTACAGCTGCTTAAGTGTAGCAATGTCACCAATTTTCCCGGGAATATTACCACTGATACGATTCCCCAGAAGAGACCTGCAGTGTACCAACAATTACAAATTTGCAAATCTGTAACTATTCACTAATTATCTCAAAAATAAAGGCTTGCACATTTACAAATGCAAGTAAAGAACAACTTACAGAATGACAAGGGGAAGCTGAGCAAGACTCTCTGGGATTGATCCAGTCAAATAGTTACGAGACAGATCACTGTTTAAAAAGAGAAATTTCAAGTCTTTCTCAATTTGAAATGGTCATTAAACAAAAGGTTGCAACTTTGGAGGAGAGTTGGTAGTTGGATTCTACTAGGTTGTTGGAGGGACTACATTTATATAATTCTGAAGAAGTGGCAATAGTCCTTAGAAGATTGTATTCAATGAAAATATTAACAGGAAAAAAAAAATTTATTATGACGTTGTTCATGCTTGACAAGTGACAGCTAAATCCTAGAAAGATGATCAATAAATTTTTAATTTGATTGGACTAAGACGATTTAACGCAAGTTTGGATGTCTTATGACATTAACTACTTAAAAGGTGTTTCAACTTCTCATTCCCACTTTGGGAACTAATAACACTAATACTAATATGGCAACATCAACATAACCACCAAGACATAGTATTGAGATTATTTATTGAAATCTTAGAATGCCTTTATCTTTCACAGGTTTTCAGTATTAAGGAATTAAATCAAGAAAATGGCAATCAAGGAATAGATCAAGAAAAATTGGAAACAAATCAAAAGAGCATATCATGGAAGGAGATTGAGAAAATATAATGGAAAAAAGTCAAAGAAGATTTTTGAATTTGTTTCCTTCTATATATGATTTCATTATTATTTATTTCATTCTAATTTATTCTTGTTCTCTATATACACCCACTAAAGGGTTGGTTGTAGGCAAGCAATCATCAATGAAATTCAGTTTTTCTATAATCAAAAAATCAATTAAAAGTCCATATAACACAGAAGCAAAATGATAAGGGGGCCTAACCTGTTAACCTAATAGATTGGCCCACAGCCATTTAAGGAATTAGATAATAATCAGTAACACCCTACAATCCCATATTTGTAGGGATTTCATTTAATAGCAATATTTTCCTTCCTCGTTTTCTTGGATTTCCTAAATTTCAAACGTTGCTTCCCATACTTATCACCTTCTCACTTTCCCTCCCTGATCAGCCATTTGACTTACTAAGTGACTTACCCAAGACCAAGTTACTATGTGATATCAAGTTATTATATGACTTAATAGAAACCAAGTTACTAAGTGAATTACTAGCAACAAGTTACTTCGTGATAACAAGTAACTATGTGCCCTAATTTTCTTTCCTTAATGTTTCCTTTCTCCCTTTTAGGATTATTTCTTAATAGAAAATTATGGTAATTATTAGAAGTTTCCTTATAAAATAAATTGCCTTTTTATCCAACGTTTCCGTCTTGTGGAAGTTACCTTATTTTCTAAACTTGGTTTATTTATCACACTTTCCATGTTTTAAAATAAGGAAACTTAGGGTTTTTACCATAAGTCCATATTAGGTTATAACCCTATTCTTTTTTAACCACGTGAAGTTTGATCCATCTATTTCTATGCATGGTACGTAGGTGCTTTGAGGTTCAAGTCCGCCCTAGGATCCAAGTATCCTAGGTTTTCTTTCCTTTCTATTTTTTATTTTATTTTATGATATTTCTTTCCTTTTTTATGTGGATGGATGGATGGAATATTTGCATGCATATTTTCTTGTAATCATATATTGATTTGTATGGAAAAGACTTTAATTTAGCCCAAATAAACTAAGAGACCAATTAGGGTGACATGGGTGCCTATAGGCTTTGCCTAGAATCTTCCCATGTCATAACTTAGCCTCTGAATCCCTAGTTTCTTTGTCTTCCAAAAAGACTAGTTTTTTGCCTTTCTATTTTTAAACATGGAGTCATTCAATTGTTTTTTTTTCTTAAAACAAAAAGGTTTTTAAGGTTTACCTCGTTTCCTTAAAAAATGAGGTGGCGACTCCTTTTAATCATGTGGTCCACTTTTCAGGGTTCATATACTGGTCATGGGAGTGAAGGCAATTACTTAAGTCCGTGGAGTCTGTAAGTATTGTTTCTTGTACTCATTGCTTTCTTAGTGGATTTGCTTCAACTGGATGAGGTCTCATGGTTTTTCCCCTCTAGGGTTTTCCCCGTAAAAATTCTCATGATATTTTTACTGTTTTACAGTTTAATTTATGTGTGATTGATTGATAGCTTTTAGGGTTTGAAGTGATTGAATAAAAATTGGATAAAATATATTAAAATACCAATTCAACCCCCTTCTAGGTATTATAAGGTTGGTAAAACCGAAATTTCAATACATAGTCATTTATATTGTTCATCGTGCATATTTACTACACATGCATGACATCTCATAACCCTACAAGAGATTTAGAAACTCATTGATTAACAACTAGAATTCAAGTTATTTAAATATTAAAAAAGGGAATGAAAAAAGTTTTACAGTTTCCACAACTTGCTCAAATTTCCAAGGTTTTCATGAAGAGGTCCGCTAAGTTGATTATCTTTCAAGTCCCTGGAAAAGACAATTTAAATTATAAACAAGGTCAGGCATCAGTCATTGCTGTAATAGACATTCAATTCTATAAATTTAATAACTTACAGCCGCTCAAGTGTAGTAATGTCACCAATTTTCTCGGGAATATTACCACTGATACGATTCCCCAAAAGGGACCTGCAGTGTACCAACAAGTACAAATTTGCAAATCCGTAACTATTCACTAATTATCTGGAAAATAAAGGCTTGCGCATTTACAAATGAAAGTAAAGAATAACTTACAGAACGACAAGGGGAAGCTGAGCAAGACTCTCTGGGATTGATCCAGTCAAATAGTTACGAGAGAGATCACTGTTTAAAAAGAGAAACTTCAAGTCTTTCTTAATTTGAAATGGTTATTAAATAGAAGGTTGCAACTTTGGAGGAGAGTTCGTCGTTGGATTCTACTAGGTTGTTGGAGGGAGTACATATATATAATTTTGAAGAAGTGGCATTAGTCCATAGAAGATTGTATTCAATGAAAATATTAACAGGAAAAAAAAAAAATTATTATGACGTTGTGCATGCTAGACAAGTGACAGCTAAATCCTAGAAAGATGATCAATAAATTTTTAATTTGATGAGACTATGACGATTTAACGAAGTTTGGATATCTTGTGACATTAACAACTTAAAAGGTGTTTCTACTTCTCATTCCCACTTTGGGAACTAATAACACTAATACTAATATGGCAACATCAACATAACCACCAAGACATAGTATTGAGATTATTTATTGAAATCTTAGAATGCCTTTATCTTTCACAGGTTCTCAATATTAAGGGATTAAATCAAGAAAATTGCAATCAAGGAATGGATCAAGAAAAATTGGAAACAAATCAAAAGAGCATATCATGGAAGGAGATTGTGAAAATATAATGTAAAAAAGTCAAAGAAGATTTTTGAATTTGTTTCCTTCTATATATGATTTCATTATTGTTTATTTCATTCTTATTTATTCTTGTTCTCTATATAAACCCATAAAAGGGTTGGTTGCAGGCAAGCAATCATCAATGAAATTCAGTTTTTCTATCCCCAGAAAATCAATTAAAAATCCATATAACATAGAAGCAAAATGATAGGGGGGCCTAACCTGTTAGCCTAATAGATTGGCCTTACAGCCATTTAAGGAATTAGATAATAATCAATTACACCCTACAATCCCTTATTTGTAGGGATTTCATTTAATAGCAATGTTTTCCTTCCTCGTTTTCTTGAATTTCCAAAATTTCAAACGTTGCTTCCCATACTTATCACCTTCTCACTTTCTCTCCCTGATCAGCCATTTGACTTACTATGTGACTTACCCAAGAACAAGTTACTATGTGATATCAAGTTATTATATGACTTACTAGAAACCAAGTTACTATGTGAATTACTAGCAACAAGCTACTTTGTGATATCAAGTTACTATGTGCCCTAATTTTCTTTCCTTAATCTTTCTCTTCTCCCTTTTAGGGTTATTTCTTAATAGGAAATTGTGGTAATTATGAGAAGTTTCCTTATCAAATAAGTTGTCTTTTTATCCAAAGTTTCCATCTTGTGGAAGTTACCTTATTTTCTAAACTTGGTTTATTTATCACACTTTCCATATTTTAAAATAAGGAAACATAGGGTTTTTAACATAAGTCCATATTAGGTTATAACCCTGTTCTTTTCGAACCACGTCGAGTTTGATCCATCTATTTCTATGCATGGTACATAGGCGCTTTGAGGTTCAAGTCTGCCCTAGGATCCAAGTATCCCAGGTTTTCTTTCCTTTTTTTTATTTTTTTTTATACTGTTTTTCTTTTCTTTTTTATGTGGATGGATGGATGGATGGAATATTTGCTTGCATATTTTCTTGTGATGATATATTTATTTGTATGGAAAAGACTTTAATTTGGCCCAAATAAACTAAAAGACAAATTAGGCTGGCATGGGTGCCTATAGGCTTTGCCTAGAATCTTCCCATGTCATAACTTAGCCTCCGAATCCCTAGTTTCTTTGTCTTCTAGAAAGACTAGTTTTTTGCCTTTCCATTGTTAAACATGGAGTCATTCAATTGTTTTTTTTTTTCTTAAAACAAAAGGTTTTAGGGTTTTCCTCGTTTCCTTAAAAAATGAGGTGGCAATTCCTTTTTAATTATGTGGGCCACTTTTCAGGGTTCACATACGAGTCGTGGGAGTGAAGGTGATTACTTAAGTCAGTGGAGTCAGTAAGTATTGTGTCTTGTATTCATTGCTTTCTTAGTGGATTCGCTTCAACTAGACGAGGTCCCGTTGTTTTTCCCTTCTAGGGTTTTCCACGTCAAATTTCTCGTGATATTTTTACTGTTTTAAAGTTCAATTTATGTGTGATTGATTGATAGCTTTTAGGGTTCGAAGTGATTGAATAAAAATTGGATAAAATATATTAAAATACCAATTCAACCCCCTTCTAGGTATTACAAGGTTGGTAAAACTGGAATTTAAATACATATTCATTTATCATGTTCATCGTTCATATTTATTACACATGCATGACATCTCATAACCCAACAAGAGATTTAGAAACTCATTGATTGACAACTAGAATTCAAGGTATTTAAATATTAAAAGAGGGAATGGAAACAGTCATACAGTTTCCGTAAGTTGCGCAAATTTCCAAGATTTTCATGAAGAGGTCCGCTAAGTTGATTATCTTTCAAGTCCCTGGAAAAGACAATTTAAATTATAAACAAGGTCAGGCATCAGTCATTGCCGTAATAGACATTCAATTCTATAAATTTAATAACTTACAGCCGCTCAAGTGTAGTAATGTCACCAATTTTCTCGGGAATATTACCACTGATACGATTCCCCAACAGGGACCTGCAGTGTACCAACAAGTACAAATTTGCAAATCCGTAACTATTCACTAATTATCTGGAAAATAAAGGTTCGTGCATTTACAAATGCAAGTAAAGAACAACTTACAGATTGACAAGGGGAAGCTGAGCAAGACTCTCTGGGATTGATCCAGTCAAATAGTTACGAGAGAGAACACTGTATAAAAAGAGAAACTTCAAGTCTTTCTTAATTTGAAATGGTCATTAAACAGAAGGTTGCAACTTTGGAGGAGACTTGGTAGATGGATTCTACTTGGTTGTTGGAGGGACTACATATATATAATTCTGAAGAAGTGGCATTAGTACTTAGAAGATTGTATTCAATGAAAATATTAACAGGAGAAAAAAAATTATTATGACGTCGCTCATGCTAGACCAGTGACAACTAAATCGTAGAAATATGATCAATAAATTTTTAATTAGATGAGACTATGACGATTTAACGCAAGTTTGGATGTCTTGTGACATTAACTACTTAAAACGTGTTTCAACTTCTCATTCCCACTTTGGGAACGAATAAAACTAATACTAATATGGCAACATTAACATAACCACCAAGACATAGAATTGAGATTATTTATTGAAATCTTAGAATGCCTTTATCTTTCACAGGTTCTCAGTATTAAGGGATTAAATCAAGAAAATGAAAATCAAGGAATGGATCAAGAAAAATTGGAAAGAAATCAAAAGAGCATACCATGGAAGGAGATTGAGAAAATATAATGGGACAAAGTCAAAGAATATTTTTGAATTTGTTTCCTTCTATATATGATTTCATTATTATTTATTTCATTCTAATTTATTCTTGTTCTCTATATACACCCACTAAAGGGTTGGTTGTAGGCAAGCAATCATCAATGAAATTCAGTTTTTCTATAATAAAAAAATCAATTAAAAGTCCATATAACACAGAAGCAAAATGATAGGGGGGCCTAACCTGTTAGCCTAATAGATTGGCCTACAGCCATTTAAGGAATTAGATAATAATCAGTTACACCCTACAATCCCATATTTGTAGGGATTTCATTTAAAAGCAATATTTTCCTTCCTCGTTTTCTTGAATTTCCTAAATTTCAAATGTTGCTTCCCATACTTATCACCTTCTCACTTTCTCTCCCTGATTAGCTATTTGACTTACTATGTGACTTACCCAAGAACAAGTTACTATGAGATATCAAGTTATCATATGACTTACTAGAAACCAAGTTACTATGTGAATTACTAGCAACAAGTTACTTTGTGATATCAAGTTACTATGTGCCCTAATTTTCTTTCCTTAATCTTTCCCATCTCCTTTTTAGGGTTATTTCTTAATATGAAATTAAGGTAATTATTAGAAGTTTCCTTATCCAATAAGTTGCCTTTTTATCCAAAGTTTCCATCTTGTGGAAGTTACCATATTTTCTAAACTTGGTTTATTTATCACACTTTCCATATTTTAAAATAAGGAAACATAAAGTTTTTACCATAAGTCCATATTAGGTTATAACCCTGTTCTTTTCGAACCACGTGCAGTTTGATCCATCAATTTCTATGCATGGTACGTAGGCGCCTTGAGGTTCAAGTCCACCCTAGGATCTAAGTATCTTAGGCTTTCTTTCCTTTCTTGTTTTTTTTTTACTATTTTACTTTTCTATTTTATGTGGATGGATGGATGGAATATTTGCATGCAAAAAGACTTGTTTTTTGCCTTTCCATTTTTAAACATGGAGTCATTTCATTGTTTTTTTTTTCTTAAAACAAAAAGGGTTTTAGGGTTTTCCTCATTTCCTTAAAAAAAAAAGGTGGCGACTCCTTTTTAATCATGTCGGCCACTTTTCAGGGTTTATAGAGTGAAGGCGATTACTTTAAGTCCGTGGAGTCTATAAGTATTGTGTCTTGTACTCATTGCTTTCTTAGTGGATTCACTTCAACTGGATGAGGTCCCGTGGTTTTTCCCTTCTAGGGTTTTCCACGTAAAAATTCTCGTGATATTTTTACTGTTTTACGGTTTAATTTATGTATGATTGATTGATAGCTTTTGAGGGTTTGAAGTGATTGAATAAAAATTGGATAAAATATATTAAAATACCTATTCAACCCCTTTCTAGGTATTACAAGGTTGGTAAAACCAGAATTTCAGTACATATTCATTTATCTTGTTCATCGTGCATATTTACTACACATGCATAACATCTCATAACCCTACAAGAGATTTAGAAACTCATTGATTGACAACTAGAATTCAAGGTATTTAAATATTAAAAAAGGGAATGAAAATAGTCTTACAGTATCTGCAAGTTGCTCAAATTTCCAAGATTTTCATGAAGAGGTCCGCTAAGTTCATTATCTTCTAAGTCCCTGGAAAAGACAATTTAAATTATAAAAATGGTCAGGCATCAGTCATTTCCGTAATAGACATTCAATTCTATAAATTTAATAACTTACAGCAGCTCAAGTGTAGCAATGTCACCAATTTTCTCGGGAATATTACCACTGATAAAATTCCCCGAAAGAGACCTGCAGTGTACTAACAATTACAAATTTGCAAATCCATAACTATTCACAAATTATCTGGAAAACAAAGGCTCGCGCAATTACAAATGCAAGTAAAGAACAACTTACAGATTGACAAGGGGAAGCTGAGCAAGACTCTCTGGGATTGATCCAGTCAAATAGTTATGAGAGAGATCACTGTTTAAAAAGAGAAACTTCAAGTCTTTCTCAATTTGAAATGGTCAATAAACAAAAGGTTGCAACTTTGGAGGAGAATTGGTAGTTGGATTCTACTAGGTTGTTGGAGGGACTACATATATATAATTCTGAAGAAGTGGCATTAGTCCTTAGAAGATTGTATTCAATGAAAATATTAACAGGAAAAAAAAAATTTATTATGACGTCGTTCATGCTTGAAAAGTGACAGCTAAATCCTAGAAAGATGATCAATAAATTTTTAATTTGATGAGACTAAGACGATTTAACGCAAGTTTGGATGTCTTGTGACATTAACTACTGAAAAGGTGTTTCAACTTCTCATTCCCACTTTGGGAACTAATAACACTAATACTAATACGGCAACATCAACATAACCACTAAGACATAGAATTGAGATTATTTATTGAAATCTTAGAATGCCTTTATCTTTCACAGGTGCTCAGTATTAAGGAATTAAATCAAGAAAATGGCAATCAAGGATTGGATCAAGAGATATTGGAAACAAATCAAAAGAGCATATCCTGGAAGGAGATTGTGAAAATATAATGTAAAAAAGTCAAAGAATATTTTTGAATTTGTTTCCTTCTATATAGTATTTCATTATTATTTATTCTTGTTCTCTATATACACCCACTAAAGGGTTGGTTGTAGGCAAGCAATCATCAATGAACTTCAGTTTTTCTATAGTCAGAAAATAAATTAAAAGTCTGTATAACACAGAAGCAAAATGATAGGGGGCCTAACCTGTTAACCTAATAGATTGGCCTACAGCCATTTAAGGAATTAGATAATAAATCAGTTACACCCTACAATCCCATATTTGTAGGGATTTCATTTAATAGCAATATTTTCCTTCCTCGTTTTCTTGAATTTCCTAAATTTCAAACGTTGCTTCCCATACTTATCACCTTCTCACTTTCTTTCCCTGGTCAGCCATTTGACTTACTATGTGGCTTACCCAAGAACAAGTTACTATGTGATATCAAGTTATTATATGACTTTCTAGAAACCAAGTTACTATGTGAATTACTAGCAACATGTTACTTTGTGATATTAAGTTACTATGTGCCCTAATTTTCTTTCCTTAATCTTTTCCTTCTCCCTTTTAGGGTTATTTCTTAATAGGAAATTATTGTAATTATTAGAAGTTTCCTTATAAAATAAGTTATCTTTTTATCCAAAGTTTCCATATTGTAGAAGTTACCTTATTTTCTAAATTTGGTTTATTTATCACACTTTCCATATTTTAAAATAAGGAAACTTAGGGTTTTACCATAAATCTATATTAGGTTATAACCCTATTCTTTTCGAACCACATGGATCCAAGTATCCTAGGTTTTCTTTCCTTTCTTTTTTTTTTTTTTTTACTATTTTACTTTTCTTTTTTATGTGGATGGATGGATGGAATATTTGCATGCATATTTTCTTGTAATGATATATTGATTTGTATGGAAAAGTCTTTAATTTAGCTAGCCCAAATAAACTAAGAGACCAATTAGGGTGACATGGGTACCTATAGGCTTTATTTAGAATCTTCCCATGTCATAACTTAGCCTCCGAATCCCTAGTTTCTTTGTCTTCCAAAAAGACTAGGCTTTTGCCTTTCCATTTTTCAATATGGAGTCATTCAATTGTTTTTTTTTTCTTAAAACAAAAATGTTTTTAGGGTTTTCCTAGTTTCCTTAAAAAATGAGGTGGCGACTCCTTTCATGTGGGCCACTTTTCAGGGTGCTCATACGAGTCGTGGGAGTGAAGGCGATTACTTAAGTCCGTGGAGTCTGTAAGTATTATGTCTTGTACTCATTGCTTTCTTAGTGGATTCGCTTCAACTGGACGAGGTCCCGTGGTTTTTCCCTTTTAGGGTTTTCCACGTAAAAATTCACGTTATATTTTTACTCTTTTATGTTTAATTTATGTGTGATTGATTGATGGCTTTTAGGGTTTGAAGTGATTGAATAAAAATTAGATAAAACATATTAAAATACCGGCCTATTCAACCCCCTTCTAGGAATTACAAGGTTGGTAAAACCGGAATTTCAATACATATTCGTTTATCTTGTTCATCGTGCGTATTTACTACACATGCATGACATCTCATAACCCTACAAGAGATTTAGAAACTCATTGATTGACAACTAGAATTCAAGGTATTTAAATATTAAAAGAGGGAATGAAAATAGTCTTACAGTACTCGCAAGTTGCTCAAATTTCCAAGATTTTCATGAAGAGGTCCGCTAAGTTCATTATCTTCTAAGTCCCTGGAAAAGACAATTTAAATTATAAAAATGGTCAGGCATCAGTCATTGCCGTAATAGACATTCAATTCTATAAATTTAATAACTTACAGCCGCTCAAGTGTAGCAATGTCACCAATTTTCTCGGGAATATTACCATTGATAAAATTCCCCGCAAGAGACCTGCAGTGTACTAACAATTACAAATTTGCAAGTCCATAACTATTCACTAATTATCTGGAAAATAAAGGCTCGCGCATTTACAAATGCAAGTAAAGAACAATTTACAGATTGACAAGGGGAAGCTGAGCAAGACTCTCTTGGATTGATCCAGTCAAATAGTTACGAGAGAGATCACTGTTTAAAAAGAGAAACTTCAAGTCTTTCTTAATTTGAAATGGTCATTTAACAGAAGGTTGCAACTTTGGAGGAGACTTGGTAGTTGGATTCTACTTGGTTGTTGGAGGGACTACATATAGATAATTCTGAAGAAGTGGCATTAGTACTTAGAAGATTGTATTCAATGAAAATATTAACAAGAGAAAAAAAATTATTATGACGTCGTTCATGCTAGACAAGTGATACCTAAATCGTAGAAATATGATCAATAAATTTTTAATTAGATGAGACTATGACGATTTAACGCAAGTTTGGATGTCTTGTGACATTAACTACTTAAAACGTGTTTCAACTTCTCATTCCCACTTTGGGAACTAATAACACTAATACCAATATGGCAACATTAACATAACCACCAAGACATAGAATTGGGATTATTTATTGAAATCTTAGAATGCCTTTATCTTTCACAGGTTCTCAGTATTAAGGGATTAAATCAAGAAAATGAAAATCAAGGAATGGATCAAGAAAAATTGGAAAGAAATCAAAAGAGCATACCATGGAAGGAGATTGAGAAATATAATGGGACAAAGTCAAAGAAGATTTTTGAATTTGTTTCCTTCTATATATGATTTCATTATTATTTATTTCATTCTAATTTATTCTTGTTCTCTATATACACCCACTAAAGGGTTGGTTGTAGGCAAGCAATCATCAATGAAATTCAGTTTTTCTATAATAAAAAAATCAATTAAAAGTCCATATAACACAGAAGCAAAATGATAGGGGGGCCTAACTTGTTAGCCTAATAGATTGGCCTACAGCCATTTAAGGAATTAGATAATAATCAGTTACACCCTACAATCCCATATTTGTAGGGATTTCATTTAAAAGCAATATTTTCCTTCCTCGTTTTCTTGAATTTCCTAAATTTCAAACGTTGCTTCCCATACTTATCACCTTCTCACTTTCTCTCCCTGATTAGCTATTTGACTTACTATGTGACTTACCCAAGAACAAGTTACTATGAGATATCAAGTTATCATATGACTTACTAGAAACCAAGTTACTATGTGAATTACTAGCAACAAGTTACTTTGTGATATCAAGTTACTATGTGCCCTAATTTTCTTTCCTTAATCATTCCCATCTCCCTTTTAGGGTTATTTCTTAATATGAAATTATGGTAATTATTAGAAGTTTCCTTATCCAATAAGTTGCCTTTTTATCCAAAGTTTCCATCTTGTGGAAGTTACCATATTTTCTAAACTTGGTTTATTTATCACACTTTCCATATTTTAAAATAAGGAAACATAAAGTTTTTACCATAAGTCCATATTAGGTTATAACCCTGTTCTTTTCGAACCACGTGGAGTTTGATCCATCAATTTCTATGCATGGTACGTAGGCGCCTTAAGGTTCAAGTCCACCCTAGGATCTAAGTATCCTAGGTTTTCTTTCCTTTCTTGTTTTTTACTATTTTACTTTTCTATTTTATGTGGATGGATGGATGGAATATTTGCATGCATATTTTCTTGTGATGATATATTGATTTGTATGGAAAAGACTTTAATTTAGCCCAAATAAACTAAGACACCAATTAGGGTGACATGGGTGCCTATAGGCTTTGCCTAGAATCTATCTATGTCATAACTTAGCCTCCGAATCCTTAGTTTTTTTGTCAACCAAAAAGACTAGTTTTTTGCCTTTCCATTTTTAAACATGGAGTCATTCCATTGTTTTTTTTTTCTTAAAACAAAAAGGTTTTTAAGGTTTTCCTCATTTCCTTAAAAAATGAGGTGGCGACTCCTTTTTAATCATGTCGGCCACTTTTCAGGGTTTACAGAGTGAAGTCGATTACTTTAAGTCCGCGGAGTTTGTAAGTATTGTGTCTTGCACTCATTGCTTTCTTAGTGGATTCACTTCAACTGGATGAGGTCCCGTGGTTTTTCCCTTCTAGGGTTTTCCACGTAAAAATTCTCGTGATATTTTTACTGTTTTACGGTTTAATTTATGTATGATTGATTGATAGCTTTTGAGGGTTTGAAGTGATTGAATAAAAATTGGATAAAATATATTAAAATACCTATTCAACCCCTTTCTAGGTATTACAAGGTTGGTAAAACCAGAATTTCAGTACATATTCATTTATCTTGTTCATCGTGCATATTTACTACACATGCATAACATCTCATAACCCTATAAGAGATTTAGAAACTCATTGATTGACAACTAGAATTCAAGGTATTTAAATATTAAAAGAGGGAATGAAAATAGTCTTATAGTATCTGCAAGTTGCTCAAATTTCCAAGATTTTCATGAAGAGGTCCGCTAAGTTCATTATCTTCTAAGTCCCTGGAAAAGACAATTTAAATTTTAAACAAGGTCAGGCATCAGTCATTGCCGTAATAGACATTCAATTCTATAAATTTAATAACTTACAACCGCTCAAGTGTAGCAATGCCACCAATTTTCTCGGGAATATTACCACTGATAAGATTCCCCGAAAGAGACCAGTGTACTAACAATTACAAATTTGCAAATCCCTAACTATTTACTAATTATCTGGAGAATAAAGGCTCGCGCATTTACAAATGCAAGTAAAGAACAACTTACAGAATGACAAGGGGAAGCTGAGCAAGACTCTCTGGGATTGATCCAGTCAAATAGTTAAGAGAGAGATCACTGTTTAAAAAGAGAAATTTCAAATCTTTATCAATTTGAAATGGTCATTAAACAAAAGGTTGCAACTTTGGAGGAGTTGGTAGTTGGATAATACTAGGTTATTGGAGGGACCACATATATATAATTCTGAAGAAGTGGCATTAGTCCTTAGAAGATTGTATTCAATGAAAATATTAACAGGAAAAAAAAAATTTTATTATGACGTTGTTCATGCTTGACAAATGACAGCTAAATCCTAGAAAGATGATCAATAAATTTTTATTTTGATGAGACTAAGACGATTTAACGCAAGTTTGGATGTCTTGTGACGTTAACTACTTAAAAGGTATTTCAACTTCTCATTCCCACTTCGGGAACTAATAACACTAATACTAATATGGCAACAGCAAAATAACCACCAAGACATAGAATTGAGATTATTTATTGAAATCTTAGAATGCCTTTATCTTTCACAGGTGCTCAGTATTAAGGAATTAAATCAAGAAAATGGCAATCAAGGATTGGATCAAGAGATATTGGAAACAAATCAAAAGAGCATATCCTGGAAGGAGATTGTGAAAATATAATGTAAAAAAGTCAAAGAATATTATTGAATTTGTTTCCTTCTATATATTATTTCATTATTATTTATTCTTGTTCTCTATATACACCCACTAAAGGGTTGGTTGTAGGCAAGCAATCATCAATGAACTTCAGTTTTTCTATAGTCAGAAAATAAATTAAAAGTCTGTATAACACAGAAGCAAAATGATAGGGGGCCTAACCTGTTAACCTAACAGATTGGCCTACAGCCATTTAAGGAATTAGATAATAAATCAGTTACACCCTACAATCCCATATTTGTAGGGATTTCATTTAATAGCAATATTTTCCTTCCTCGTTTTCTTGAATTTCCTAAATTTCAAACGTTGCTTCCCATACTTATCACCTTCTCACTTTCTTTCCCTGGTCAGCCATTTGACTTACTATGTGGCTTACCCAAGAACAAGTTACTATGTGATATCAAGTTATTATATGACTTTCTAGAAACCAAGTTACTATGTGAATTACTAGCAACATGTTACTTTGTGATATCAAGTTACTATGTGCCTTAATTTTCTTTCCTTAATCTTTTCCTTTTCCCTTTTAGGGTTATTTCTTAATAGGAAATTATGGTAATTATTAGAAGTTTCCTTATAAAATAAGTTATCTTTTTATCCAAAGTTTCCATATTGTAGAAGTTACCTTATTTTCTAAATTTGGTTCATTTATCACACTTTCCATATTTTAAAATAAGGAAACTTAGGGTTTTTACCATAAATCCATATTAGGTTATAACCCTATTCTTTTCGAACCACATGGATCCAAGTATCCTAGGTTTTCTTTCCTTCCTTTTTTTTTTTTTTTTTTTACTATTTTACTTTTCTTTTTTATGTGGATGGATGGATGGAATATTTGCATGCATATTTTCTTGTGATGATATATTGATTTGTATGGAAAAGTCTTTAATTTAGCTAGCCCAAATAAACTAAGAGACCAATTAGGGTGACATGGGTGCCTATAGGCTTTATTTAGAATCTTCCCATGTCATAACTTAGCCTCCGAATCCCTAGTTTCTTTGTCTTCCAAAAAGACTAGTTTTTTGCCTTTCCGTTTTTCAAGATGGAGTCATTCAATTGTTTTTTTTTCTTAAAACAAAAATGTTTTTAGGGTTTTCCTCGTTTCCTTAAAAAATGAGGTGGCGACTCCTTTTTAATCATGTGGGCCACTTTTCAGGGTGCTCATACGAGTCGTGGGAGTGAAGGCGATTACTTAAGTCCATGGAGTCTGTAAGTATTATGTCTTGTACTCATTGCTTTCTTAGTGGATTCGCTTCAACTGGACGAGGTCCCGTGGTTTTTCCCTTCTAGGGTTTTCCACGTAAAAATTCTTGTTATATTTTTACTCTTTTACAGTTTAATTTATGTGTGATTGATTGATGGCTTTTAGGGTTTGAAGTGATTGAATAAAAATTGGATAAAACGTTTTAAAATACCGGCCTATTCAACCCCCTTCTAGGTATTACAAGGTTGGTAAAACCGGAATTTCAATACATATTCGTTTATCTTGTTCATCGTGTGTATTTACTACACATGCATGACATCTCATAACCCTACAAGAGATTTAGAAACTCATTGATTGAAAACTAGAATTCAAGGTATTTAAATATTAAAAGAGGGAATGAAAATAGTCTTACAGTACTCGCAAGTTGCTCAAATTTCCAAGATTTTCATGAAGAGGTCCGCTAAGTTCATTATCTTCTAAGTCCCTGGAAAAGACAATTTAAATTATAAAAATGGTCAGG
The DNA here is from genome assembly GCA_039720395.1 of Liquidambar formosana. Taxonomy (NCBI): domain Eukaryota; kingdom Viridiplantae; phylum Streptophyta; class Magnoliopsida; order Saxifragales; family Altingiaceae; genus Liquidambar; species Liquidambar formosana. The sequence continues at coordinate 136,653 of JBBPBK010000095.1, read as the reverse complement.
CATCAGTCATTTCCGTAATAGACATTCAATTCTATAAATTTAATAACTTACAGCCGCTCAAGTGTAGCAATGTCACCAATTTTCTCGGGAATATTACCACTGATAAAATTCCCCGAAAGAGACCTGCAGTGTACTAACAATTACAAATTTGCAAATCCATAACTATTCACTAATTATCTGGAAAATAAAGGCTCGCGCAATTACAAATGCAAGTAAAGAACAACTTACAGATTGACAAGAGGAAGCTGAGCAAGACTCTCTGGGATTGATCCAGTCAAATAGTTATGAGAGAGATCACTGTTTAAAAAGAGAAACTTCAAGTCTTTCTCAATTTGAAATGGTCAATAAACAAAAGGTTGCAACTTTGGAGGAGAATTGGTAGTTGGATTCTACTAGGTTGTTGGAGGGACTACATATATATAATTCTGAAGAAGTGGCATTAGTCCTTAGAAGATTGTATTCAATGAAAATATTAACAGGAAAAAAAAAATTTATTATGACGTCGTTCATGCTTGAAAAGTGACAGCTAAATCCTAGAAAGATGATCAATAAATTTTTAATTTGATGAGACTAAGACGATTTAACGCAAGTTTGGATGTCTTGTGACATTAACTACTGAAAAAGGCGTTTCAACTTCTCATTCCCACTTTGGGAACTAATAACACTAATACTAATACGGCAACATCAACATAACCACTAAGACATAGAATTGAGATTATTTATTGAAATCTTAGAATGCCTTTATATTTCACAGGTTCTCAGTATTAAGGAATTAAATCAAGAAAATGGCAATCAAGGAATGGATCAAGAAAGATTGGAAACAAATCAAAAGAGCATATCATGGAAGGAGATTGAGAAAATATAATGGAAAAAAGTCAGAGAAGATTTTTGAATTTGTTTCCTTCTATATATGATTTCATTATTATTTATTTCATTCTAATTTATTCTTGTTCTCTATATACACCCACTAAAGGGTTGGTTGTAGGCAAGGAATCATCAATGAAATTCAGTTTTTCTATGATCAGAAAATCAATTAAAAGTCTATATAACACAGAAGCAAAATGATAGGGGGGCTAACCTTTTAGCCTAATAGATTGGCCTACAACCATTTAAGGAATTAGATAAGAATCAATTACACCCTACAATCCCATATTTGTACGGATTTCATTTAATAGTAATATTTTCCTTCCTCGTTTTCTTGAATTTCCTAAATTTCAAAAGTTGCTTCCCATACTCATCACCTTCTCACTTTCTCTCCCTGATCAGCCATTTGACTTACTATGTAACTTACCCAAGAACAAGTTACTATGTGATATCAAGTTATTATATGACTTACTAGAAACCAAGTTACTATGTGAATTACTAGCAACAAGTTACTTTGTGATATCAAGTTATTATATGACTTACTTGGAATTATTTTGAATTATCCATTGTATCCACTTAATAACTTACTAAGATTGCAATAATGCACCAACATCACTTTATAACTTAATTATATCTCTTAATAGCTTTTTATATACATAGACTCTATTGCACAAATGTATTTTTGTGATTTAATAACTAGATTAAAACTGGGAAAAAATACAACTACATAACTTAATAAGTAGCAAAATAAGTGGCAAAATAATTTATCCTTTTTTTTTTTTTTTTTCTCTTTTATGCTAGAAAATAGGTGACCAAATAAAAAGAAAGGAACCAAACACGATTAACTGCGAGATAAGATGAAATTGGGTAAAATTCAATTCTTTAGCCAAAAGAATCTACCAAAAAGACATTCTAAGAAATCCACCAAGGGGTTAAAAGCAAATATTAACTTTTAAAAAGCCAAAGGTTAATAATTCATTCACAATTCTCTAATTGTTTTTTGGTTACAAGGCTTCGAGCTTAAGTAAGCATTAACAAAGAACAACCCCCCATCCCTAGTTAGAATTTCAAAGCCAAACAATAGTTTCTCTGTAAATAATTCTTGTTTTAAGCAAGAATGGGCAACAAATCTAAGAGAACTTTGAAGAAAAATTAAACACCACCTAAGAGTTTCATGCAAGTTTATAAAATCACTTAATAACTAAAATATATTGTAAGGGTTTGACAAGCATTGTAGGAGTTGCATAACAAAGGGCTAGTTCAATCAACCCTGTTGTGATACCGTGGTTAACTTTACAACTTAATAAGTCAATTTTTTTGAACAAATATCCATATTTTTTTTATTGATAGTACAAAGCCCCTTCTTTTACCATGAAAAATCTCTTCTTTTACCATGAATACGAATGAACATGTGCATTATAAAGTATAAATCAACTGAATAACTAAGTCTTTGACAGCATTAAACCGAATTATTTCAAAAATTTTGGGTGTTATTAAGATTTTCATTGTTTTAAACCATTTCATAGTTGTTAAAATAAACTTATTCACATAGAGTTTTCCCCAATTATCAAAAAACGATCTAATCCTAAAAAACGAGCATGATTCTGACCATTTCTTCAAACCATCGCATCACCACTTGATAACTAAACTTTGACAGTATATAGTCGGCAATCAACAAACAAAGCCCGTTCGATCTTCCGTCGCAACTTGATATGATGTCTATTCAGAAGAGTAACTGATTGGTTTGTGGAAGAGAGAATGAGAGAATGTTTGATATTGTAACTGACTGGTTTGAGGAGGAGGGAACGAGAAAAGGAGAGAACGTCCGATATTGTTGTTCTTGATTTTCGCGCTCAAACACAAAATGGGGGTTATTCAGTTATTTTGGCCTGATTTTGGAGGATTTCATTTGATTTCAAATTATGTACCTTTTAAAGAGGAGACCAATAGAAAGTGACCACATCAGTAGGTCTATGTAATAGGTCTATAGAGTAGTCCCATATAGAAGAACTCAATAAAATAATGAATGTATACGATAGAATTCTAAGTAGTTTAGGAAAGGCATGTGTAGGTAACTTTGCCTTTAGACAGGGTTAAGATTGGGATCGAGACTAAACTTTTTTCTTACAACATTTTTATAACAATTTTACACACTTTTTAACAATCATGCACGCATATATGTCTTCTACACAAACAAAGTTCAATAGTCATGATCAATGTTGTAAGGATTTGACATCAATCTTAGCATTTGACATCAAATATCGATCTAAACATTTTCTTGTATGTATATAGAAGTAATTTAGCAAATGTTGAGGGCTAAAATGAAATAAAGAAGTTTGAGAAGTTCTTACATGTATTTGAGGTAAGGTAGTTTGCCCAATTTTGGTGGGAGAACCCCTGAGAGATTTTGAGATATGAGAAGTCTGCATTTACAAAAAAAAAAACTATAGTTGCCTTGATTTCAAAAGTAAACTCACAAGTCACAAACTAGCAAATAATAAAGGGCTTTCTTAACGTGTGCCCTAAGGGCACATGTTAAGTTGCAATTAGTAAGCCAATCATTGCATAGAAAAATGTGTTTTTACAGTTTTGCAAATATTTTCACATTTTTCTAAACAACCTTCACAATTTCCAATTCATTTTCATTATTTCCAATGCAATGAATAAGTTATTAATTACAGTTTAACATGTATTCCTAGGTTACATGTTAAGAAAACCCAAGAATAAAATTATAAATGGGCTTTATTTGATACGATGGTCTATGATTTGATTGGAATAGACTAAGGGCTTGTTTTGTTGTCTAAATGGAAATAATTGACTCGGGTCGGTTTGAGTTGTTTCGGCTTTAACCCAAAACCGAGCCAACCAACAGTCAGATTCTTTAGATGCTTCCCTAGCAAGTAGCAACCACGAATCCCTGACCAATAAAAGGCCCGCCGACAAAGTGAATAGAATTGTTAGGCGCTTGAGAATCGAGATGTCGCATCTTCTATCATCTTATCATTAAAGAGGGACCCTTGTAACCTCTCAACTTTATTTCTAAATTTCACTTTTTTTTTTTTTTTTTTAATTATAAAAAATATAAAAGATTTTTTTATAAAAATTAACCGCATTATTTCTTTTAAAAAAATTATTTTGAAAAACTTTGTAAAATAAAATTTGTCCACAATCTATCGTTTAAGAGCATTTTTAACTATTTATAGTCTTTATTTATTTTTACAAAAACAAAAATTATAAATGATCAAAAAATCCATAAATGATAAATTTTGGAAAAAATTTATTTTACAAAGTTATTCAAAATGATGCTTTTTAGTGGACAATTTGATCAGTTTTCATAAATACCTTTTATATTTTTCATAAAATCTTAAAAAGTGAAAAAAAATGGGGTTTATAAATAAAGTTGAGGGATTGCAATAGCCACCCTCCTTATTAAAACTTGTGGCCCTTTCGATATAAAACTTGTGGTCTTAGATAAAAAAGCCCCCCCACCCCTCCTTCTTTTTTTGGCTAAGACCTCCACAAAGCCCATATCTTTATTAAGATGAGACATGCTATTAGACCTAAGGATTATTAACAAAAGAGTGACTTAAGCTAAGATGAGATTTTAATGCCAAATTATGATGATAACAATAACAGAAATTGATGTTGAAATGTCATTTTAGCTCAAAATCTCTTTTACAAATCTTTCATCCAAAACCACCATTATAATGTTAAGATATATTTAATGAGATATTTATTGAATAATAAAAAATGAAGTAAATAACGTAAGAAAATATGAAAATACATAGAAAATTATACAAATTTTATGAAAAACATAAAATTATCTAAAAATTTATCTATATTTTACTATGCAATGATTGAAACTGGTCAAATATGTATGAAGAGAGAGAGAAAGTAGGCATACATGGTTACGACGTGGCAGACTGTGGAATTGGAAAAAGTGCAGTCACATGTGACGTTATTCACAAATCCTTCCACCGGTATCTGGGTAGCCCCTCCCGACTCTCCGCTGCATGGATCCACACCAAATTCCCAATTCTTTCGCAGTGTCCTTCCTATTTCCCGCAAAGCTTCCACTATAAAGTGTAAACACACACAGTAAATATATGTAAATTGTATATATTCACCAAATTAATTCTCAGTAAATATATATTTATTCATTTTATTATAAAGTGCACTTAATCCTAACTGTACAAAGCGAATAGGATATTCTGCACCATTAAACGGACCGGGATCAATCGAAAAAGTCAGACCCAGTACGGCAGGAGCAATCTAATTTCATATTTTATTGAAATTATCGCAATTTTGAAGATAGAAGTAGAAATCTCATGCATGGACAAAGCACATCATATATACCTTCATCGTTTGGCAGTCGAGGGGCTCCAAAGGCGAAGGTGGTGAAGCAAGTGGAGGCAATAAGGGTAGCAAGGAGAAGAGGAGGGAGGATCATTTTCAGAGGTGGAGAGAAATGATATGTGAGATATGGGACGTAATATTAAAGATGAGGTTATTGAGAGCTCATGACACTGGGCTTTAAATTGAGTGAAGGAGATGGGGCCGGGTGAGGGAATTAGTAGGAAACAAGTGGGACGACTTCACCGTTTACCTGGAGAATGAAGGAGATGGGGCCGGGTGAGGGAATTAGGAAACAATTGGGACGACTTCACCGTTTACCTGGAGAATGAAGGAGATGGGGCCGGGTGAGGGTGAGGGAATCAGTAGGAAACAAGTGAGACGACTTCACCGTTTACCTGGAGAGAGAGAGAGAGAGAGAGAGAGAGAGAGAGAGAGAGAGAGAGAGAGAGAGAGAGAGAGAGAGAGAGAGAGAGAGAGAGAGAGAGAGAGAGAGAGAGAGAGAGAGAGGGGAAATGACCGCTCCACATCTTATTGAGTAATTAAATTTTGGGGAAATTAGCGAAAAGTCTATTTTTATAAGACTTATAGAGGCATAAGTCTATGGAATTAGTAGGAAACAAGTGGGACGACTTCATCGTTTACCTGGAGAGAGAGAGAGAGAGAGAGAGAGAGAGAGAGAGAGAGAGAGAGAGAGGAGGGGGGGAGGAAAATGACCGCTTCACGTCTTATTGAGTAATTAAATTTTGGGGAAATTAGCAAAAAGTCTATTTTTATAGGACTTATAGAGGCATAAGTCTATGGAATTAGTAGGAAACAAGTGGGACGACTTCACCGTTTACTTGGAAAGAGAGAGAGAGAGAGAGAGAGAGGGGGGGGGGGGAGGAAAATGACCGCTCCACATCTTATTGAGTAATTAAATTTTGGGGAAATTAGCGAAAAATCTATTTTTATAGGACTTATAAAAGCATAAGTCTATACAGTAAACTTATACGGCCATAAGTCCACTTTTAAGTAAGATGAGTTTACTTTTGTAATCATGGTAAATGCATAAAGTCAAATTCACCCTTAAGTGTTATTTTTTGTATTCAAATTTTAAAATGACATAACTTTTGATCTAGATATCGATTTTCAATAAAATTTATATATTTGAAATCTATTCGTCGAACTTTTCGAAACAAGACCCATGATGAAAATAAAATTATGTATTAAAAAAAATAGTTACATTGATTACATATTTACATGTATCGGTTTTAAAATAAATAAACATGTAACTATTTTAATGTGGGTTCAATTTTGTACAATTTCCCATACAAAATTATTAAATTTATTAGATGTAACTATTGAATTAGTTAAATTGATGTGTTTGAAACTAAAAATTTGTAAGATTTAAATATTTTGTGACTAAAATTTAGTCACAATTGACTTGAAAGTAATTGTTTTCATGTAACTATTTCTTTGTGGGTTTAGTACATACTTCAGTTACAAGTAGATGTTTGCCCAGATTTAATTGATTTTTTTTTTTTTTTTTTGGGAAAAATTAAGAAAAAGACTCATGATGAATATAAAATTATGTATAAAAAAATATTAAAAAAAAAAGTTACATTGACTATATGTAACTTTCTAAGAGGAACCTTTTGTTACAAAATATGAAGGGGTAATATCGTTTGAAAATATCTAAGAGGGACCTTTGATTACATAAGATTTTATAGTAGACTTATGACTACACAAGTCTAACTTTATGGACTTGTGGCCAAAGACCCCTTTAATTTTTTGGTTTACTAGCTTGTCCACACCAACCCCAACAAAAAATTTAAGGGGTCTTTGGCCACAAGTCCATAAAGTTAGACTTGTGCAGCCATAAGTTTATCATAAAATCTTATATAATCAAAGGTCCCTCTTAGATATTTTCAAACGATATTACCTCTTCATATTATGTAACAAAAGGTTCCTCTTAGAAAGTTACATATAATCAATGTAACTTTTTTTTATTTTTTTATACATAATTTTATATTCATCATGAGTCTTTTTCTTAATTTTTCAAAAAAAATAAAAATAAAATAAAATCAATTAAATCTGGGCAAACATCTACTTGTAACTGAAGTATGTACTAAACCCACAAAGAAATAGTTACATGAAAACAATTACTTTCAAGTCAATTGTGACTAAATTTTAGTCACAAAATATTTAAATCTTACAAATTTTTAGTTTCAAACACATCAATTTAACTAATTCAATAGTTACATCTAATAAATTTAATAATTTTGTATGGGAAATTCCCTGGGAGGGCCATCCCCTATAATTTTTTATATTTTTCCACCAATTTTTGGAATTGAATTGGGATTTTCTCTTTAATTTTTTTTTTCTAGGTGTCAATTTTGAATTTTACTCACTCCGTTCCTAAATTATTAGTCTCATTTTTTTTAGACGTTACAAAATTATTGTCACAATTCAAAAGTTAATAATTCTTTTTATTTCATTTCCTCTTAAAATACTTTTGAAATGAATTCTCTCTTTTTCCAATGTTTTGTACACTTGAAAGCAAAATTAGAATGTCAAAACACATATATTAATGTGAAGGCATTGAATAAGGTGTGTTTTTTCAAAGGGAAGAGCCATTAGAAAGGAAAGGAGTAGCATTCATTTTATTGGGTATTCCATGGTTCATCCGGTTAAACTTTTCCATTAACCATGCATTCAAATTTTTTCCCAAACATACAAATTTTTAAAAGGTCAATAATATCATGTGGGATAATTCCCACCGACAAATAGAACATTGACATGTGGTAATTTTCGGATCAAGAATCCAAAAGCAAGAGATAAGTTTAGACAAAAGATCATTACTCTTGGTTAGGCCTGGTAATTGGGTGGGTTTGGGTGCGTTTGGGCAGGTTTAGATGGATTTAGTTAAAATGTCACCCAAACCCAACCCAACCCAACCCATTTACGTGAAGCGCCCATTTAAGCAAAACCTAAACTCACCCACTTATTGAAAACATAAAACCCAACCCAACCCAAATTTACCAACTTTGTCCCGCTTTCGTCCCTTCCCCTTTCCTTTTCCTTTTCCTTTTCCATCTGGTTTCAATCTGGTACTCTGCTGGTCATTAACCCATCTTCCTCATCGAACCCAATTAGCTTCTCGAATCGAAACATGAACACCGCATGCCCATCAATTACATCTTCAAACAACCAATTGTAGACGTCCCACGAGACCTGTATTGGTACTCCATCGACTTCGATCCTCTCGTTCCCTCTGAATTTCCACTTCAATCGCTTAATCTGCATGACCCTTTTGCTGTCGATGCTGAAACAGAGTTGGGATCGTCGTTGACGTTGCATTCTATTGTGATTTCTCTAGTTTTGCCTCCAAATGTGGATTTTGTGGTGTACAATTTGTTGCCGAGAACATGTTCTCTTCTCAGAAGGAGAGTCTGTGTTGTTCTCTTGGGTTTTTTCAAAGGGAAAAGAGAGGAAAAAAAAAATGAAAGAAGGGAAACTCCTATTTCTATCTGAAAACAAATGAAAGAATATGAGTACAATAATTCCCAAAAGCTGGAGAATTATAAGAAGCTAAAAGGTCCTAATTAAGGCTACAAGCAATCCACCATGGGCGACAACTTCCACGACTGAAAATTCAAATCGTTCTCCATCGGCGTCAAGTTCAAATCCAACGACAAAACCCTCTTACTACTACTCAATTTCTTCATAACCGGCACCGCCGGAGCCCATCATCAATCTTAGCTTCTTGTGACTCACTCGGTGGCTGTTGGTGCCTGGAAAGACGGGAATTGCTGGTTACAGGTCTTGCACTCGAACACACGGCCACCGGCTGACTGGCTCGACTGCGAAGGAGAGCGACTGTGAAGAGACTTCAAATGGGTTTCATTCGCACCCAATTTTTTTTTACACAAACCCGATTAGACCCAATTATTAGTTGGGTTATTATGGGCACCCATTTACAATAAAATCACCCATTTGCACCCATTTAATTTGGGCGGGTTTAGACGGTTCGTGGGTTTGGGTGTAAATTACCAGCCCTACTCTTGGTTGAGTCCTTCTTGGCCCTAAAATGCTTGGATCAGCCTCATTTGCACTCAGTCTCGATATCATCAGTCCCTGTTTTAGGGACCAATCGGGATTAGATGCTCAGGTTTGGTCTTCGGTAGAACCAGGGTTCGACATTCGGTCCCAATTATGAACGCAACAGATATATATGAGAGATCAATATTCCTCGAGGTAATCCAATACAAAAAACTCAACCATGGTCAAAACGGTTATTGATAACTGGACCATGGTTGAACAACAGTCGATAACCAAACCTAAAACCCTAAATTAACCATGGTCAGGTTAAAGCGATAATTTAACCTAAGACCTAGCTCTCTTTATAAAAGGAACACTGTTTAATCAAGGTACGCACGCCGCCATAAGAAAAACCTTAGAAATTCTCTATCTTTCTCTTTCTCTCTCTAGACTCAGAGATTGACTTAAATGTCAGAGCCCCCAGTTCTTTCAGGATATCTCAGGCCACTGTTCATCGACGAAGAATCGAGCGACACTATTCATTGATCAACCAAGCAGTGCTGTTCACCTCAATTCCTCGCCGTTGCAACTCTCTCTAGTCACCGTGCTACGGCGTTTCGGATCGTCGGATCACCACTATCGAAGCACTCCGCTGACTATCGAGATTTTTTATTCATACAAATACCAATTTGCATTTGGCCATGGTCTTCCCACTCATCTACATCTATACTAATATAGAAAACGTTTGGAACTTTGGTTGGATGTATCAGATAGATTACCAAAAAACCCTCATCAATTTTAAATAAAGTAAAGGTTAATGGGATTAGAAAAGTCTTTTAAGTAAAGACTCCTAAATAAACTTTAATTTAACTACCCACTATGTTCTTCCCTTCTCCCACTTTTCTCTTCCTTTATCATAACTACCTTTTATTCTCTCTCTCCTTAACTACTTAATATTAGCTTTTGTTCTCATTTTGAATTATAACTTTTTATTTATTTTTTGAGAGCTTTTTGTAATTTTATTATCTAGTGACAAACTATTTGTTTTGAATGTTGTTTCAATCACTTTTATTACGAGGTTTGAATTTATCTAAAAGGAGAAAAGAATCTCAAACTTTTTTTTATCTAAAAATGGTCCCAATTAGTTCGACCTCTAGTCTAATTAAATTCATCTGAAAAGGCCAAAGAATAGTTTGCTCTAAACTCGTGCTCACTGTACGGCCTCGTCAAAACTTAAAACCCTTTCTTTACGCACTAGAAATGGATTTGTGGAGTCATGGCTATCCAAACTCAAAATGATTCTTTAATTTTTATCCAAATGCCCATCATTGAATAGTAATGACCAAATGGAATTATTACTACATAGGGTGACTTATGTCAAGTTTTTAAAAAGCCACATCACAAACGTAACATCGCAATCCCTGCTTTAAATATGTTGGGTTACAACCTAGACTTCTCTTTGGGATAAGTTTCCATCATGAAAAACAAAATGAACAATTTATTCTATTAATGATTTGTCACAAGTACTTTACCCATAAAAGAAAAGAAAAGAAAGAAACACAAGTACGTAACACTTTATATATAAAGATTATAGGGGAATTTTAGATTGGTTGGCTATAGGAAAATAATTATAATTAGTAGTCACTCTTAGTTAAGTTAGTAGTAATTTGTTAGAACATTAATAGTGATTTTTATTGAACTGTAATTATTGCCCCATAACCCAACCAATCTAAAATACTCCCAAAATTATATATTAATCTATTGAGGTTAGAAGTTGACGTCTTGTGTTAGGATCTATAATAAATCAAAACATGCAAATGCTCTTGCAATCAGCTAGTTCTCCCACTTGTCCACGTTGGAAATTTTTAATCTTGCCGGTGAAAACAAAAGGGACTTCTATCTTTTTTATGCAACTAGATGTAGGCACATGGGCGTTGCATATGGTTATTTTTCAATAATATGAAATATAAGTGAAAAAGTAATTTTTAAAGAATTAGATATTAATATCGGTTTGATTAGACTTTTACTTCTAATGAAACGTACTTATAATGAGTAGTATAACTAATTTGAAAAATTTTAAGTTAGTCACAAATAAATTTAAAATATAATAATTCCCAATAATATATAGTAACACAAATATTATATTGATTAACCACAAAACTTTAATAATTTAAAATGAAAACTTAAATAAAAAATATTAATCATTATTGAAGATATGTGTTATCACCAATTTAAAAAAATGTCGTTGCTTAATAAGTTAAAGGTATTATATTTTGGTAATCGATGTGTTCGAGTAAAATAAAATAAGTAATTAAGCTATTTGTACAAATCAAAGTAACATTAATGAATTTCGTAAGTATATCATAATCATATATGATCATCATACATGTTATGGAGAAAAATAATGAATTCAAGCTTACCAAATTCTAACCTCTAACGATTGAAAACCAATAAATTTTGCTATTTCCTTTAAAGTTTTGATGGAGAAACATCCATTCACAATGAAAAAGTTAAAGAATGACCCTGCATATATAGATTCTAATGAAATATAAAGAGAAATGTTTCCTATATAAATTAACTATAAGAGTATAGATGTTACCTATATAAACTTTACTACAATAGTAGTTGTCATCTATTCAACTACAATAAAATTAAAAGAGTGTAGAAGGGTAGTTGTGTATTTAAAATTTAAAATAAGAGTATATTAGTCAATCAAAAGTTTTTCTCACATTCAGCTTTTTATAGATAGTATAGATCATTGAGTATCAGAAAACCTTATGATGCAAATTCATCAAAAGGAATATTAGAAACTTACGAGTTATTGCCCTGTAAAGAGCTTCCAAACAAGTTCCTGTATTAAATAACAAAATGTGAAACATTTAGCTAGTACACCAGAAGATAAGGGTAAAATATAAAATAAAACAAAAGCTGAACTTGGTTCGAAATATTCTTACACACTCCATTGTTGACAACTTAAAGTCCCTGAGTTTCTGGATGCGAAGTTGTTGTAGGAAAGATCACTGCAAATGGCTATAAAATTTTAATTTATTATATTCTTAAATGCAACAAGAGCATAAGAATTTTATATAAAACGCAGTCTTACAATATGTATTTTCCTATGAAAATTTACAATCTATTTGCAAGGGAGCCTGAATAAACAATAATTACTTATCTTGGCCTTAGTACTAAATAATATAAGTGATGAAACTCTAATTTTCTCTTTGTAAAATGATGCATATTAAAAAATGGGGGAACTACAGATTGGTCCAGCTATGGACAAATAATTACAGTTAGTATTCATTCTTAGTTAAGTTAGTAACCATTTTCTTTGAAGTTAGTTGTCATTGATGTGTAATTATTTTCCTGTAGCGGGACCAATCCTACTTCATTTGCCAGTGGCCATAACCACTATAAGAGATGATGTGGATAATTTTGGAAAATCTGGAGCAAGCCATTTAAATATAACCCAAGGTAACTTTAGCATATCCAATCAGGGACCGACACACATAAAGATATATATATCGCGTGTGTGTGGGGTGGGGGCGGTTGGTTTAACAAAATTATTTTGTTTTGTAGGGTTCATAAAAATATGTCAAGAATTTGAGGGTAGATTGGAAAGGACAATGAATAAATTGTGCAACTATTTTGCAATATAAAAATTTTTGGGTACTGTTTTTTAGGAAGGAGGGGTGGCACCCATAGCCACCTTAGATTTGTCCCTATCTCCAAGTCTCCAATCATGAAAACTATATCGAAGATGAAATGGTCATTGTAGTATCCAAATAAGCTTTTTGTATTTGCAAATAATAAAAAACTATGGTCATTGTAGTTTCCAAATAAGCTTTTTTGTATTTTCAAATAACTGTAACCTATGAAGGACGAACATGGTTTTGATACAATACAAATACATTGATGGAAAAAAATCCTAAAAAAAATAGGACATAGATATGACAGGGATACATCAATATATATGTTTGACCAATATTGTTTTAATACATTTCAAAATTTTATACATCTATAACTCATAATATTATAATGAAATAAGAATCCTACATTTATACACAAAGAAAGAATGAATCATTCACACCAAAAAGGTGAAAACATATGCATAGACTCTTCTAATGTTTTCTATGGAATTATATTCCTATTCTACACTACAGAAAGATTGTATCCTCACATTTGAGGTATGTTCAATACGTATCCAAGAATTATTGAATATGTTTCTAATTAGAAAAATTACTTTCAAATTTTAAATTCGTTTAAGAAGTATCAGATACTTGTGAAGGAGCATCGAGAAAAATCAGTATCCAATACAGATTTGGCTTCCTTCCAAGAGTATCTGTGCTACTTAGGTTGTAACTATACATAAGACAGAATCAAAACAGTTTAGGAAAGGACAAGGTAATGGAACTCAATTGAACATTATCTTTAAACCACATATGGATGGTTTAAAGACCAAAATGAATGTTAAAAAATTCATATTCAGACTTCGTGGGTGTTGTTTGTTTTATGGCTGAGAAATTGATTGTTTCATTTTGGGGGGTTGTCGAGGAGAAGAAGAAGAAAAGAAATCTTCTGAACAGTTTATATATATAACACTGAAAATATCTTGTGTCCATAAGGATCAAGAAGGGAAAAAAATTAGTCAGAATCCATAAGCCTCCGGTCAGGAATTTGGATCCAATACCAATCGCTAAAATCTCTCACCAAAAATGCCATCACACACTATTCTTTCAACCAAAGTATAAGGTGCTTTCACCACGCATAAGTGCGAGAGCGACTTACTGAATATCATATGCTAACGCAAAATCACACTTAAATATTCATCCCATTTGTGATCATAAATATGGTCTAACTAGAACCATTCCAAAAATAATAACATGATTCACAAATTCAACACAGAATAAGGGGAATTTCCATCGATCTTTTAGGTTCTAAAAAACAAATAGTGAAGAAAACTACGACTTTGGGATTATGAAAATATAGAGATTTAAGCATTTGGGACTTCTAGCTTCATGGGAGGCCATGGAATGATAAAGTCACAGATTGGATGAACAAAAGGATCCCTTTTTGTTTTTTTGCTAAGAGGATGAACAAAGCGATCTACAAAGTAACAAAGCAAGCTATGTCATAAAGTATCAGATAGAGCATTTTGGGGTCAAAAGTACCAAACAGGAGATTTACTACACAAGCATTTGATCATTAATTAATGACAAAACCTGTGGGAAATATAAAATCTACAGCCAAAACCAGCGAGTTTGAGTTATACATACAGTTGAAGCTCCACCCAAAATTAACAAAGAGGTAAAAGTACACAAATAATATATGAATATTGGTATTTCACCAAAAAGGATCATAATTTAATGTTTCACTATGTGAGGGATATGCTCAAACCAACATTACATAGAGCTTTTGGAATAGAAACTTACAAGCTGCCTCCTTTTTGAAGCATCCAATCCGGAATGGGTCCAGTTAGCCCGTTTCCGGTCAAATACCTAGACAAAATCAGTATTACCAAGTCAATATGATTATGTACCACATACCTAAAGACTAAAGTAGCGTCTAGCTTATAACAGAAGAAAATATATCACAGGGACTTTGCAATGACGCAGAATTCAAACATTTCAAATGAGACATTTGATATTTCTATCCTCAAGTATAAATCCTTTAGTTTTGGTTAGAGAAGTAAGGAGTTTTATATCTTAAAACAAGGGTCACTAATACTGCTCTTCAAAATCAGACCACTAAGCACACGCTTATCCTCTTGGACGGTGCACTCCAATGTTCAAAGCACACTACTCTCATTTACTTGACAAGGAAACTTGCTCCCTTCCCATGGAGAAGCTACCCTTCCATTGGAACTTCTCTGTTTTATTGGTTGAACATAAATCCTTGTAATTTTCACATGCAAGACATATACTTTCCCTTTCTAAGGTTAATTAATTGTCCCCATGAAGGGCTGGTCTTTGAGATTGCAGCTTTTATTAAACCCCAAACTAACCTCAGCCATAAGTTTGCAAATGTACGTCCTTAAGTCATCTTTGGGCTTTATATTTAAGGCCTAAAAATGTATTTGGTTAATAAGACGATTATCGGGTTATGTCTTCTTAGGCCAATCTGTATGATTAGTCAAGCAATCAATTTGGTCCAAGGACTAAAATAGCTCCGATAAGTTTGATCCAATGGCTCATAATGTTTCTGATCGATTTAGGACATTATACTAGTCCTAGTTAATGGGGACATTATTAGTGGGGTATGACCCCATTCATCAAAAATGGGTTGCAAAAGCTTGGTATAAGAAGATCTGACAATGAAAAAGGGAGAAAAAAAAAAAATGAAAGATCACTTACATGTAATCTGCATTTGATAGACTAGAAAAGCTGCTTGGAATTTCTCCGCTGAGTTTGATAAAGCTGAAGTCTTTGCAAGAGAAAATATAAGCAAATGATTAGAGGGAAAGATATATATATATATATATATATATATATATTTTCGAGTAAGTTACTAATTTATTTGCTAAAAGAGAAGGGAAAAGGGATAAAAAGATAAAATACTTACAAGCTTTTCAACTTTGTCATTGATCCGAGATATTCAGGTAGATGTTCGATAAAATTGCAACTCCTCAATATTTTGCAATGCAATTAGATATAAATCACTTTGTCACCAAAATAGAATTGATATGTATTTTTAATATAGAAGCACTCTACGCACAACGTCTTGAGGCTTTTCATATTGCTAAGCGGTGGAAAATTCACACTTCAGCTCCATTTAAGTCACTGATTCTCCTGTATAGGGGAATTCAATCAACATCTAAAATGAATCAATACCATTTCATGTGAAGTGAATACATACTATGAAACATGAAGGCTTAACATACAAGTCAGATAAGTTTCCCAAGAAAGTAATGCCAGGAGGAATTGGCCCATCCAAACCACTTGCTTGAATCACTCTGTCATAACCAAATTTGATTTAAGTGATATTATAACGAATCCCTTACACAAAATGACATTTGAAACATCATAGGGGTAAAACACTTACAATTTTTCAAGATTTGTTCAATTCTGTATAAAATTGGGTATCGTTCCTATGAAGTTGTTATCAGGGATCCTACTGCATTTTGTAAACAAAAACTGTAATATTCATTTTCAAAATGCCGAAGTTGTTTGATTTGGCATATATAGAATGTTATACAAAAAAAAAAAAAAAGGGTAGCGATTTTGCCAGAGAGCAAATGGTTGCTTCCACGGTTTTATACATTGCATAGACTTTTTTACCCTTTTGAAGTAAAAAAAAAATGCAAAAGATCTATTCTCTCTCTCCGGCGGAAGAATAAGAATTGGATTCTCTCTCGGTCAAAGGGACAGCAGCTGTCCCCTACTCTTGTCAGCTCTCCTCCTTTTCTCTCACCATATTTACCAACAGTGTTCGTTCGTCTCTCTCACACTACCGCCGCCACCGATAATCAAACCCCACAACTACGTTCTCCCCTCCCTCTGCAACCCCATTCAACTATTTGTCCACATTTCTGTCCCTCATTTCGTTATGGGGTCTCTAGTTTGTTCTCGCGACACCATTGATGTACAAACAAGCTTCTCGGCTGAGTTAAAATCGAGATATTTGGGAGGGTCTACATAACATTTGTGGTAGAAGTTGTAAATGGTAGATTTGAGTGTGGGGTTGGGGATGACCGTGGAAATCGGGGGGTCAAGTTGTTCAATTTGTAAAGTTGGATTCTTCTTCTTTTTTTTTCTTTTTTTTTTTTTTTGGTCAATGGTAATGGGGTACGGTTAATTTGTTTCTAATTACGGAAGCAAAAGAGTTTCTGAGATGGGTAATTGTTTCGACACCGTAGATGAAGGTGGGTTACGTAGTCCATAGTTGTGGTTATTGACGAGGCTTTTCTGGTGGCAAACTGGCAGATGGCACCTTTTTTGTTTCCAATTTTGTCGAACAGAGCAAGTAGAAGTAAAAGAATAAAGAGGGCTTTGTTGTGGATTGTCCTTTTGAACTCAAGTGAAGAGGAGAAAAAAAACAAAGCAGCAAAGAAAAAATGAGAAAGAAGTTGAGATTCAGATCTGCCATGGCTGCGAAACAGAAGGAAGAGGAGAGAGAGATAACAGGTAAGTGTTGAAGAGAGAGGAAGAGGAGCGAGAGAAAAGATATGGTAATCAAGTTGTCTTTTGACTTCGAGGGGCAAATTAGTCCACTTAGGACATTATAATTTCTACAGCCGTGGAAGGAATCATTTAAGCTCTAGCAATATCGCGAACCAAAAACAAAACAAAACAAAACAAATAATTGATGGATGTTATAAATATTAAACATTGAGTGGACATTGAGTGGATGTCCACACCCCCTCCACTTTTTGATAATGGGAACACCACTTCATAAGTGGGTTAGGTAATCCCATCATGTGGACCAAATGCAAACAAAGATAAAAGGGGAAGGGGAGAAAGAAGAGAATGAGAATTCGGAGAGAATGAAGGGAGGAGACTGAGATAGTGTATCTCAAAGAGTTTTGCTGATCCTTGTATAATGTTTATACATTCAGATGGAAATCAAAAGAAGATGAATGAGAAATTTATTCTTCTCATAACTTGTTCTAAATTCTTGGTTTTACAACACGTTATCAGCACGAATTGCTTAATGATTTTGTGAGCAATATCATACTACCAGCATCTTCGTTTTTAACCAATTTGGTTGTGGTAAGTTGATACGCTCTTAATCAATTTGATTGTAGTAAGTTGTCACATTCTTAACCAATTTGGTTGTGGTAAGTTGGTATGCTCTTAACCAATTTGGTTGTGGATTGGTTTTTACTTTAAATTATATACTTGAATGGATGAATCCATCTTCTCTTCCTGAAGCAAGAGAAGATTTAAAAATAAAACTTGAAGTTTTATAAATAAATAAAAGGAGTGATGATTCATTTTCTCTTCTTGAAGTAAGAGAAAGATTTGAAAACTTGAAGTTTTCTATATGAAAAGTTATTATTTACATGTTATCTTCATGAAGGAAGAAACAAATTTCAATCTCCAAAATTTTCTATAAGAAAAGTTGTTGTTCATATATTCTCTTCTTGAAGCAAGAGATAAATATAAAAACCTGAAGTTTTCTATTATAAGAAAGGGGTTATTATTCATATTTCTCTTCTTGAAGTAAGAGACAAATTTCAAAACCTGAAGTTTTAGAAATAATGAATAAAGTTTCAATTTAATTGAATAAAGTGATGGTCAATGATGACCAAATTAAATTGAGTAATATATTTCTCTATTCTGTGTTATGCAACTTCTTTAGATGCTTGTAAAAATTTTGGTGAAAATTCGTGGGTGCGTCTTAACTTTTGCTTTAGTTAGCATAGAAGAACACACAAAAATCTGCTCTTGTTTTACTACAAATTGACTGTCAACGTCACCTATGTTGTCAGTCAACTTCTCTCAGATTGACTGGTAACTTCACTGTGTCTGCTTAAAATATGTCATTATATGATAAAAAACCACCAGAAGTGGAATAATGGAAGATCAAACCACCAGAAGTGGATTAATGACATATCAAACCACTAGAAGTGGAGCAATGAAATACCAAACCACTAGAAGTGGATTAATGACATATCAAACCACAAGCTAGAAGTGGAGCAATGAAATGTCAAACCACCAGAAGTGGAATGAATATATTTGGTGTGAAAAAATAAAATACCAAACCACTAGAAGTGGAATGACACTGAAGAAATAAGCATCGGTTTATAGAATAAACCTACGAGATAAGTGTTTTAAGTAAATACTTGGTTGAGGTTTTGTGTGTTATACTGTGTTGACAGCACGAACCCATTTTACCATTTAATTCATAACTTTAGTTCTAGTTATGATTTTGAGATGAAACGAATTGGATTTTGTCACTGACTTGTTGGGCTAACATCCTACCAATTTTCGTGTCATTGGGTGACCATTTGATATTTTTTGCGTAATTATTTCGTGGTACACCTGAATCTGGGATTTCTGCTAGACAGCACTAACTCAATATTGAAAAATATTTTTGAATGGGTTTTGCTAGGTATTTTTCTACCAAATTTTGAGGTTACAAAGTACATTTGATATACTTTTAAGTGATATAAACCCCAAAGCCCATTTCTTTTTGGATTGAACATATAAAAATTCATTTATACGCATCACAAATTATTTTTACTAAAATTTCAGATTTGGTCATTGTACTTGGAGCAAATTACAGATTTTTGCTACTAATTAGTAGCATTTTGAGAACTAGAGAGACCAACTGGAGATTGTCTCTGCAGCCCATTAAGAATCCTAGCCCCATTTTGGCATGCGTTAGTTTAATTAAAGGCACTCCCAATAGTGCCAATTGCCTAAGCAAACCTTGAAGAATTGATGAAAGGCTATCTATTAATTCTATTCTGCCATTGGAGAAGTACTAGTGCTTTGGGTAAGTTACTCTAACCGTGGTAAAGATACCTTGGCATATGTATCAATATGGAATTATTTTCTCTATCATATTTTTTTTAAAAAAAAAATGGTCATAAAGCTTTATAAAACAAGTAAATTGGTTTTACTTACTACGTGATAACAATCAATTTTGATTTATGAGTTTGAAATTATTTTTTGGCCAATTTTTTTATTATTATCAAAACCATTTCATCATTAAATTTGATGACCATTGAAATTAAATATTTGTGACCATAATTCTTTTGAAAATGATCGATTTATTGCAAAATCTTATATAGATAAATATTTTCAAGATACCAAAATGTGACAATACACTGAACAGAGTGGCAAGATTGTGAAAATATTTTAATATTTCTTTCCTTGTAAGTACTATTGTAGGTGTACTAATTACTTCATGTCTATATCTAGTGAATATATGTTCCCCTATATACTCACCTGAAAACAAGCATAATTTATAAACTAGTATACGGGAAATCAAATATGATATTGCAGATCTAATTTCAAGATGATTGTTAAAAATATATGTTTGGAAGACAGTGCTATAACTCACACAATCATTAAATTTCCAATATTTATCATTATTCAAAACTATTGTCAATACCATATGAGGTTCATCTAACCTAATTGAAGGTTCCAAAAGAGCAAATATAATATTGCCAAAAAGAACAAAAATTTATGTTGACAATTCTTTATATTCTACCAGAAGTAGAAGAAATTTATTGAGTTTTTAAAATTTACATCGTAAATAGTTATCATATTGAAACCATTAACAATGGAAATGAGGAATATCTTTATATTACCTCTATGATTTTGGGGTAGAAGCTTATATTAAATATTTTCTCTTCTATACGATTATAAGCACAATTGAAACACATGTGGTAGCGTACCAGAAGTGCTCTAACATAAAGATCTTTATACTTTAACATAATCACAATGATGGTAAGGGATGGTAATCACAGTATGGTAAGAATTCACACACCCAAACTCACAAAGTGATGTTTTTACAGCAAGATTTGCAGATTGTCATTTTGATGAAACACAGTTCCCGTCGTTAGGAGGAGGAAATCCACTGATAGAAGAACGACGTGAACTTTCTTGGAATGTACCATCTTTGTCCCATCTTGATCCACGTACTGCTCAATGTGAAACTGAAGTACAGAGGATCACTCATCTTCAGAAGATTGCTAATCAAATGCCTGATGCATTTACAGACGCAGCAAAAATAACTAAGTCTTATATACCGGCTGCAAACACTAGCAAAGATCAATGTACCAATTGGTAAGTCTACTATTATTGCAGCAAATGAATCATCTACTACACGCCTGAAGCGTGGTAGACCCTTGGATTCAAAAGATTTAGTTCCCCGGAAGAGGAAAATAAAAGGGCAACAAAATATAGAAAATAGTACTCCGGAAGAGGCTATTGAACAAGAAATAAATATTCCCACAAATTCTAATTTAATAACTCCTGAAGAGGAAAATGTCCCTGAAGAGACAGAAAACAATAAAGAGGCATATGTACATGGAAATGAAGAAATTTCCATAAACTATACATGTACAAAAGAATTGTGGGATCGCTCAGAAGTGGTTATTAATGATGTATTTTCTTTCGCAGTAGCTACTGAAATTTCGAAAGATGATGATGATCTCGAACCATGCACTGTAGACGAATGTCACAGTAGACCTGATTGGTTAAAGTGGAAAGAAGCAATCCAAGCAGAATTGGATTCGCTAGAAAAACGTAAAGTATTTGGACCTGTAGTCCTAACACCCAATGATGTGAAACCCGTGGGTTACAAACGGGTGTTTGTAAGAAAGCGTAATGATAAAAATGAGATCGTCAGATATAAAGCTCGTTTAGTAGCACAAGGTTTCCTGCAGAGACCTGGGATTGATTATGAAGAAACATATTCACCTGTAATGGATGCCATTACATTTCGATATTTAATTAGTCTGTCAGTCTCAGAAGGACTTGACATGCGTCTTATGGACGTAGTTACTGCATATTTATATGGAAAGTTAGATGCAGATATATATATGAAGATCCCTGAAGGATTCAAATTGCCTGAAGTTAATACATCACAACCACGAAATATGTACTCAATTAAACTGAGACGATCCTTGTATGGATTAAAACAATCTGGAAGAATGTGGTATAATCGTCTCAGTGAGTACTTAGTTAAAGAAGGATATATTAATAATCCTATATGCCCTTGTGTATTTATAAAGAAATCAGAATCTGGATTCGCCATCATTGCAGTCTATGTTGATGATATAAATTTAATTGGGACTCCTGAAGAGCTCATGAAAGCTGCTGAATATTTGAAAAAAGAATTTGAGATGAAAGATTTAGGGAGAACAAAATATTGTCTCGGCCTGCAGATCGAGCATAAATCAAATGGAATTCTTATCCATCAATCAGCTTATACCGAAAAGGTATTGAAACGTTTTAATATGGATAAAGCGCATCCACTAAGTTCTCCCATGGTGGTTCGATCCCTTGATATTAAGAAAAAGATCCATTTCGCCCCAAAGAAGATAATGAAATGCTACTTGGTCCTGAAGTACCATATCTTAGTGCAATAGGTGCTTTGTTATATTTTGCACAATGCACTAGGCCTGATATAGCATTTTCAGTCAACTTATTAGCAAGATTCAGTTCTGCTCCAACTCGACGACACTGGAATGGTATTAAACATATTTTACGCTACCTTCGTGGAACTACAGATATGGGTTTGTTTTACTCAAAGGAATTAGCCCGTGGTCCTTGTTTAGAAGGATATGCAGATTCTGGATACCTTTCTGATCCTCACAAAGCTCGCTCACAAATAGGGTATGTATTTACATGTGGCAATACAGCGATCTCTTGGCGATCTACAAAGCAGACTTTAATTGCTACATCTTTTAATCACTCTGAGATACTTGCACTCCATGAAGCAAGTCGTGAATGTGTATGGTTAAGATCTGTAGTCCATCACATTCGAGACACATGTGGGTTACCTCTGATTAAAAGTATGCCAACAACAATTTATGAAGATAATGCTGCATGTATTGCACAAATTCAAGGAGGGTACATCAAAGGTGATAGAACCAAACACATTTCACCAAAGTTCTTCTACACTCATGAACTCCAGCAGAGGCATGAAATTGATGTGAAGCAAATACGTTCCACTGATAATCTTGCGGATTTATTCACCAAGGCCTTACCATCGTCAACATTCAAGAAATTGGTATATGGCATTGGAATGCGTCGGGTTTGCGATCAGTTAAGTTGATACTTATCTTCTTATCAGGGGGAGTATTCATTTTTGGACATATGCACGCTGTACTCTTTTTCCTTCGCCTAGGTTTTGTCCCATTAGGTTTTCCTGGCAAGGTTTTAATGAGGCAGTTTCTTTAGTGCGTCCAACACCACTCTAAGATTTACAAAAATGTTGTACTCTTTTTCCTTCACTAGTTTTTTCCCACTGGGTTTTTCTAGTAAGGTTTTTAACGAGGCACATTATCTTAGTGTGGTGGACATCCAAGGGGGAGTGTTATAAATATTAAACATTGAGTGGACATTGAGTGGATGCCCACACCCCCTCCACTTTTTGATAATGGGAACACCACTTCATAAGTGGGTTAGGTAATCCCATCATGTGGACCAAATGCAAACAAAGATAAAAGGGGAAGGGGAGAAAGAAGAGAATGAGAATTCGGAGAGAATGAAGGGAGGAGACTGAGATAGTGTATCTCAAAGAGTTTTGCTGATCCTTGTATAATGTTTATACATTCAGATGGAAATCAAAAGAAGATGAATGAGAAATTTATTCTCCTCATAACTTGTTCTAAATTCTTGGTTTTACAACAATGGAAACCCACATTAATTTTTATTAAAATTCTTACATAAAACCCTAAAAAATGGGTAAGAAACTTGAAAAACTTACAAGTCCTTCAATGAGGTCAGCCTTGCAAATGTAACAGGCAACTCCCCAGTGAAATTGTTCGAACTCAAATGTCTAAAACAATAAATAATCAAATAATCAATCAAACGACCTTTAAAAAACCCTTCTAAAGAAAGCCCCAATTCAAATAAATCACATATTCAGAAAAATAGATTCTCTCACACGTACAAATTATGATGATTTAAAATAAACAAATAAGAGGGTCTTACAATCTCTGTATCTGGGGCAGATTCCCAAGTTCCAGAGGAAGAACTCCAAAAAGCTGATTGAACTCGACGGTTCTAATTACAAAAGACATTTGAATTTTTAGAAAAGAGAACTCTATAAATTTGAATATATTAAAATGGGAAAGAAATGGGTAATCAGAAAACTTTACAGAGATGCAAGAGTGGAGATGTTTCCGAGCTCTTTTGGGATCGAACCCATCAATCGGTTTCTGAGAAGAGAGCTGCATTAACACCCATGTTTTAGTTTCATACAAGAAATGCTTCAAGTTGATTGAAAAGGTATATATATATATATATAGAGAGAGAGAGAGAGAAAGCAGCAGCATACATGTTCACCAGTTGAATTGAGCCCCATTCTGGAGGGATTGTACCGTTAAGGTAGTTGCGGGCGAGGTCATTGTGTATGAATGAGAAGAAGATGAGTTACAGTTAAGTTAGTTGATGAAGAAACTGTTATATGAATATATATTACAGGTGTAGTTTCTAAATTATCTATGAGAACCATGACCTTATGATCCCTAACTCTGTTAACGAAAAATTTGAAATGACTTTAATGCCCTTCCCATTGTTTGAATAAAATCTTGCCAAATAAACATTAAAACCCAATAAAATGTAGAAGGGTGGGTGGGACCTTTCAGTCTCACAAATAGCATGGACTTGGCATGGACTGGGCTGGGCGATGGCAATTGCTACCTCAGGTAGGCCTAGCAGCTTAAGTACAACAAATCATGTTGGCCCAAAGTTACGATACCTAGCCAAATACAGGCCTTATATAATTAGTATAAAATTAATATTTAATAATGGATTAGTATGAGATATGTTAATATAAACCTTACTATAGTTATATAAACAAATTGTAAGATGAGTTAGGTGGTTGGTAGGGAAATGTCATAAAAATGGCAAACCAGCTTTCCTGGCCACCATGAGTCCATGACCAATAAAAAGCCCACCGATTTAACATGTGGGCAATGATAAGATTGGGCCCTGGGCCCACATAGTAGGATTCCGCTTTTATACGTGTTGGTGTTGTTGTTGCTGTTGTTGTTGTTGAAGTTTGATTCTTTTAATGCTGTGGGCTTTTGGCAGTCAATAATCTTTTAGACTTTATCTAATTCACAACTCAAGTCAACACTACCATGGGCATTTTGGGAAATTTGGGGGTTTCAATATTCCTGACCCGTTCTTAGAAAAATAAGTTGGGACCAAAAATAAAAACTCGAAGACAACACTGATGATTAAATCAATCAACAATGCTATACTTTCCAAGATAATATAATATAAACACATACACAAAAAATGAGAGAAGCAAGATCAAGGCAGAGTCTCAGCATACAGATAAAAAAAGCCTAATTTTTTAGGAGATTAGTTGGTGTCTAAAGTATCTATATGCTGATGTGAGATTCCTATTTACTCTATAAAAGGGAATAGACAAAGGGGCTGAGTTTCACATCACCATGAGACCACACGAATTCCCTTCCTTGTGTCTGCATGCGGTGCTAAAAAAACCTAGTAAATTGTAACTGTGCCAAAAAGCATGTTAGTCATTGCTAGTGTGACATATTCTTTATTCTTCATATTTGACTCCTTTCCTCATCCCTATAGATAACAAATCAATCACTGCCAAAAAAACCTTACTGACTGGCAAAATACATGATATGGAGGAGCTTCTGAAAATGCTCTCATATATGGTTCAGCACCTGGTAACTTTCACCACTAAAGTTGACTCTGGTTTTCATTATTTTATTTATTTATTTATTTATTTTTTCATCATACAGAACCTCTCTTGATTAGGGTTCATATGCACGTCGTGAGAATTGGAGTTCCAAGGGCACACGGTGGAAGAAGAAATCATGCTTTGATTAGGGTCCCCTTCCTTTTTATAATTCTGGGAACTGTTGCACTCGGGGGATTAAATGCTGCCAGGTGAATGACAGTATGAACCTCATCTGTCCTTTGGGGTCTGGAATCTGGATGAGTTCACCGGCAGGGGAAAGGGTGTCTTGCTCATTTTGGCTTTAAAGGGTAATTTCATCAATTCAACCTATTGTACTCTAGCAATATCTCCACCCTAGAAACTCTACCCCTCTTACCTTAATTTCATTTCCTTTAACTTGTTCCTTGGTATAGATTCTGAAACTTTGGTAAAACAACTGGCAGGTAAACTTGAAGTTTTTGTTAATATTAGGGCACTCTACTTTAAATTACTCTCTGTTCTTTCTAACTTTAAAATCTGTCATTTTTGTAAAATTCCTCGTAAGGGGTTCAGGAAGCTCATGATCTTGCTGTTATGGCTAGGAAAGGGTTTCTTAATGTTTTATTGGAGCTTCCTGAACATTTAATTTTAGCGCGCTGTATCTTTATTATCTATGAATGAAGTTCCTTCTTTTTTTTTTCTTTTTTTTTTTATTATTTTTATTTTTTTTATAATTTAAATTTTATAATATGAATGAAGTTCTTCGATCTTCTTCTATCAAAAAAAAAGTTGTCCATCTCTATTACCAAACTCCAAACTCACCATAAATATCTAAGGGTCCTTTACAAAATGACAAAAACACCCATATGCAATATGTGTGGGATATTTATGAAGAACAAATGAGACTGCGACACGTGTGTGATCTCGGTAACGAGCTCAGACTACCCAGCTCTATCGGGCAAGCCCGTCCTCGGAGCATCCGAGCCCTCGGGCCTCGCTGCATTCGGGCAAATGGGCCCTCGGTCCATTGATGCCCTCGATTCATGTCAACCTCGGGCAGTTTCCCTCTCGGTCCGATAAACCCCCTTCGGGCCGCATGAGCATGTGCCCCTCACGTGCGTCGAATTTGTCTTACATCTCAGATCCAACAGAGGAAATTAGACCGGGAGCAGAGCACGCTCCTGGAAAACGATTCAGGGGAACGACTGTCAGCGATCAGGCCTGTAACCCCGAAAGATTCGCGATCCGGTCTGAAACCCTTATCTAATCGTGATTATCTCAGAACCCTAACTTGACCATGGTCAGGTTAAAGCATCGGACCAATCCGAAGCCTAGCATTTGCCTATAAAAGGAGCACTATTCATGCCGTGAAAGGTAAGTTCCTCTAGCACAAAACCCTAAAAATCCCTCTCTTTCCATCTCCCTCAGATACTGACTTGACCGTCGGAGGGTTTTAGACCGGGAAACCCCCGGTCTCCCCTGACGATCCTCTTTGGTTTCAGGTCCCCGTTCTAGGCGACGTCTTGCTCTCCTGTTCATCGAAAAGGTTCTGTATCCTCGCACGACCACGAGCCATTTCAGTCCATACAACCCAATCGGACCATAGCTGCGCAGCGCTCCGAACCTCCGGACCATTCTTTCAGAGCGCTCCGCCGACTGTCCGGACTTTTACCCGTACAGCTTGGCGCCATCTGTGGGAAACTACGAGCAAGAGGCCTTTGTGCTCGCCTTTGCTTGAGCCGGTGTTCCCTTTCTTACAAATGGCGGGGCGAACTAGGTCCGGGGCAACGTACGCTGGGCCAGAGATGAATGGAGCAAGCGTGGTGCTCCCACCGCCACCGACCGGGCGTCCCCCGGCAGGTGCTACCTTCATCGGGGAGACAAGTAGGCCGGTGGAGCAAACCCAGATGCTAGAAGTCCAGGCCGCGTATGAGCGGGCGGTCGCGGAACACTCCAACCCGGAAGCGGTCACCGCCGTGGTCGCAATGCTCCAAGCACGGCTAGACGAGGCGAATCGTGAGAAACTCGCCCTAGAACAAGAGTATTTCAATCTAAAGGAGCGCAGCCGCCATCAAACCCCCCCGCACCACGGCCGAATGACAACGGAGGATGGTGGCGACAAGCGAAGCTACGCCTCTTACCCCGCCGAATCCTGGCCACGGCGGCGTAAAATGCATGTCCAAGAAAGGCGGTCTGAAAGAGGTGAGGATCAGAGCTACAGGAAGTTGAAAAGTAAGATCGAGCGCCAAAGAGCTGATAAGGGACGGGTGCATGACTCTTTCTCAAGGGTCATCACTGCAGCGAGTTCTAGTCGAGTTAGGCGGACCCCCCGGGAAGATAACCAAGGTTGGAGAGGGAGCCAGCGGCACTCCGAAATGTCGGCCCTGAAGGCCAACCGGAGAGATAGAGAGCGTTACGAGGCAGTAGTCGAGGGCTCGGCGGAGCCAAGTCGATATGGGAAAAGCTCTCGAGAGGAGAGGAGAAGAAGGGTTGGAGATTTAACCTCGGACGAATTCGCGAGGAAGATCCGAGAGGAGATCAAGATAATGAGGGAGCCGGTGCGACCGACGCCGAATTATTTGCTAGTAGGAAGGTCTCCCTTCGCGAGTTGGATCCAAACCACCCCAACCCCAAAGAATTATAGTGCCGTCACCTTTACTCCCTACTCCCCTGTAGCGGATCCCGACTACCATCTAACGTACTATGTCCAAAAGATGTCCCTCTACATTGACAATGAGGGCTTTATGTGTAAAATCTTCCCGATGAGCCTTGGGGAGATTGCCTTAAGGTGGTGGGCAAAGATTCCAGAGAAATCGATCCGACGGTGGGAAGATTTGGTCAAACTCTTTCGGGATCGATTCATAACAAGCAAGAAGTACGCCAAGACCATGCAAAGCCTGTACGAGATGAGGCAGGGGACGGAGGAGCCTTTGCGAGATTATTCCCAGAGATTCTGGGAGCTTTACACCGAGATCGAGGAACCAGATGAGCGAAGCACTCTCGACATCTTCAGGCGAGGGCTGATCCGATCCTCTCGGTTGTTCGAGCAGCTCACCCTCGACCCACCTTCCAGCATCGGAAAGCTGCTTGATCGAGTACAGAGGTACATACGACTCGATGAGGCTTTTCGGGCGGCCAAGCAAACCGAGCATGTGGATAAGAGGAAAGACAAGAACCCCCGAGCGGACCGAGCAAGAGATGACCGAGCAAAACATGAGCCGACGGGAGACAAGGCACCAACAAATCCAAATCAAGCAGTTCTCACTGTTTTCACTATGCCAATCTACAGACTCTTGCGAATCGTCGAAAATAAAGATTTCTTCGAAAAACCAAGGCCGATGGGCGGAGACCCCGAAAGGAGGAACAAAAGATGGTTTTGCGAATACCATAAAGATCACGGCCATAAAACTGAAGACTGCAAAACCTTAAAGCATAACCTGGAGACCTGGGCAAAAGCCGGACACCTGAGTGAGTTCATAGTTAAGAACGACGATCGGAAGAAGCCCGAGGACAAAAAGATCGAGAAACCAAGAACTGAGACCGAGGGATATACCGTTTTGGGAGCCATCGACGTAATTAGCGGAGCATATGACAGGGCTTCGGTCTCTGTAAACGCCCTTCGAGCGCAATATCAGAAAGCTTCCCACCTTCGGGAGGTGTTCGAAGTAAAATCAGAGCCAACGCTCATGGCTGAAAGAGGGAAGGACGATCTAAGCTCCGCTCTATTCTTCGGGAGAGATTACCCGACCACGGAAACACACCATCCCCACAATGACGCCCTGATAGTCCGAATGATGATCGCTAACTACGACGTGGGGAAGGTCTATGTCGACAACGGAGCTTCGGTTAATGTCATGTTCAAAAAACTCTTCGACCAGTTAGGGTTGAAAAAGGACGATCTCTCCCCGAGTAATTTGAGCTTGAAAGCATTTAACGGGAATCTCTCTTACCCCGTCGGGCAGGTCGCCTTAGCCGTCCGAACTGGCCCAGTCCAAACCATTCAGCACTTTGTCGTTCTAGAAGAGCGATCAGCATACAATGTGATAATGGGAAGGCCCTGGCTCCACGCCATCGAAGCGGTCCCCTCCACTTACCACCAGTCCGTCCGCTTCCCGGGACCTGAAGGTATAATGGAACTCCGCGGAAACCAAGCTGTAGCCCGAGAATGTTTTATGTATGAACTTACAGGTCACACTCCGTCGTCGGCGGCCAAGAAGAAGGAAAAGAGCAACGTTCGGATTGAGATAATGGAGGACTGCTCCGTCGAGCCGAAAAAATCTAAAAGGGACATCGATCCCTTATAGCAACTAAAGCACGGTCGGCTCGGGGTTGAAGATACTCTACTCGAGCTCGACGACCGAACGAGTGAAGAGCTCCGCAAGATGATCATTGATGAAAAATGCCCCGAACGATACTTTCTTCTCGGAAGCTCTCTCTCAGAGGAGGAAGTTTCGGAGTTGTTTCAGTTCCTGAAGAAAAACGCTGATGTGTTTGCCTGGTCGCCACATGAGATGCCAGGAATCGATCCGAGCATAGTCCAACACAGGCTTAGAGTGAATCCGAGCTCCAAGCCCGTCACACAGAAGCAAAGGAGGTTGTCCGACGACCGAGCTCGGGCCATAAACGAGGAAGTAAAGAAACTTTCGAAAGCCGGATTCATACGGGAAGTAATGTACCCGACATAGCTCGCCAATCCAGTCTGTGTCAGGAAGAAAAGTGGCGAATGGAGAATATGTGTTGATTTCACGGACCTAAACAAAGCCTGCCCGAAGGATAGTTTCCCACTACTAAAGATCGACCAAGTCATAGATTCGATCGCCGGGTACGCTCGGTTAAGCATCTTCGACGCTTTTTTCGGTTACCATCAAGTGCCGATGGCAGAAGAAGACCAAGAGAAAACAGCATTCATCACCCCCACCGGCACCTATTGTTACAAAGTGATGCCCTTCGGTCTCAAAAACGCCGGAGCGACATATCAACGACTTGTCTCTCGGATGTTCGAGGGACTAATTGGGAAGAATTTGGAAGCCTACGTCGATGACACCATCGTAAAAAGCTCGGTTGAGTCCGCCCACATAGCTGACCTTGCCGAGGCTTTTGGGAGATTGCGGCAATTCGGGATGAAACTCAATGCTAAGAAAAGCTCTTTCGGGGTGCGGTCAGGAAAGTTCCTCGGACACTTGGTTACTCGACGAGGGATTGAGGCGAATCCTACGAAGATAGAGGCATTGCGATCACTAAAGGAACCAAGCACATACCGAGAGGTTCAGCGGTTGAACGGAATGGTCGCGGCACTCGGGCGCTTTATTTCACGATCCTCGGACAAGTGCCAGCCCTTCTTTCAGGCCCTAAAGAAGCAGAAAACGAAGCACGATTGGACGGAGGAATGTCGAGTCGCCTTGAAGAATTTAATAAGACATTTGGAAAGCCCTCCTGTCTTGTCGAAACCAAGACACGGAGAACCATTGTTCTTATACCTAGCAGTTTCCGAGCACGCGGTAAGCGCTGTCGCGATCCGAGAAGATGGAAAAGAACAAAGACCTGTGTATTATGTAAGCAAGACCTTACTTGGTGCCGAAACACGGTACCTGCCTCTCGAAAAGATCGCCCTAGCACTCCGAACAGCTTCGAGAAAGCTCCGACACTATTTTCAAGCACACACCATCATCGTCCTGACGAACCAACCCCTAAAAGATGTACTTCGGAAGCCCGACCTTTCCGGAAGAATTTCTAAATGGGGGATCGAGCTAGCGGCATTTGACATCCAGTTCAGACCGAGGACGGCAATAAAAGGGCAAATCTTAGCGGATTTCGTTGCTGAGTTTACCGATTGTAACAGCGAATGAGATGAGGCAAACCAAAGTTCGCCCGAACAATCGGATACCTCTTCCTCGGCCGAACTCGGGGGCGAGGGTAGTAAGAGATGGGAGCTGTATGTCGACGGGGCCTCGAACAATCGAGGGGCAGGAATCGGGATTGTCCTCCGATCTCCTACAGGCGATGTTCTAGAAAGCGCAATCAGACTGCAGTTCTCCGCCTCAAACAACGAGGCCGAGTACGAGGCCACTCTAGCAGGACTGAGGCTTGCCCTGGCATTATCGGCAACCAAGCTAAATCTTTTCAGTGATTCTCAATTGGTGGTTCGGCAGCTGAACGGTGAATATGAGGCTCGGGACGAAAGGATGAAAGCTTATGTCGAGCTCACAAAGAAGCTTATCTCAAATTTCGAAAGCGTTTGCATCCAACAACTTGTCAGAGAACGGAACAAGCATGCAAACGCGCTAGCTTCTCTTGCGTCGGCACTGGAAACAGAATCCCGAAGAACAATTAATATCGAAACTATCCATGCCCCAAGCATAGAGCCGAGCCCGGAAATCAACGAAATTGTCGAACTTGGTCCAAGCTGGATGGACGAAATAATCGAGTATCTCAAAAATGATGTCCTTCCTGAAGACCACCATCAGAAACACCGGATCAGGGTCAAATCGGCACGATTCTGGCTCTCTCCAAAAGGCTTGCTATACAGGTGATCTTTCACCGGAGCATATTTGAGATGCGTTCATCCGAACGAAGTGGAAGGAGTCCTGCAAGAACTCCATGATGGAAGTTGTGGAGGTCACGCTGGGGGACGCTCGCTGGCGCACCGAGCAATAACGCACGGCTACTGGTGGCCGTACATGCAAAAGGATGCCCTGAAGTACGCCCGGAAATGCCCGAACTGTCAATTCTTCTCGGATAAAATCCACTGACTGGCAGGAAACCTGCATCCTTTATCGAGCCCCTAGCCCTTTGCAAAATGGGGCCTTGATTTGGTCGGACCACTCCCCCGAGCGAGCGGCAATAGGAGATACCTCGTCGTCGCAACCGACTACTTCACAAAGTGGGTGGAGGCCGCTGCCCTAGCCTCCATCAGGGACTCGGATATTATCAGTTTCCTCTGGGAAAACATCTTCACGAGATTTGGGGTTCCCCAAGCGTTCATCTCGGATAACGGCACTCAATTCGAGAGTCGAAGAACTCAAGAGTTCTGCGCACAATTCGGAGCGAAGTTCTTCTATGCCAGTCCGAGTTATCCGCAATCAAATGGTCAGGCGGAGACGACAAACAAAGTAATTGTAAAAGGAATCAAGAAAAGGCTGAAGAAGGCGAAAGGGAGGTGGCCCGAGGAGCTTCATGCGGTCCTATGGGCATACAAGACGACCCCTCGGAGGTCGACAAACGAAACACCTTTTGCACTCGCTTTCGGGACAGAGGCAGTCATCCCAGCAGAAATGGAATATCCGACTCTAAGAACAGAAGAACTCAGTCAGGAGCAGAACGAAGAGAACATGGCGCGCGAGCTTGACCTAGCCGAAGAAAGAAGAGGCGAAGCGATGATCCGAATGGCGATCTATCAACAAGAACTCCGGAAGTACTATGAGAAGAAAGTCAGCCCCCGAGAATTTAAAGTCGGCGATCTCGTCCTCAGAAAAGTAAACTTGGGAACTCGAGACCCAAAGGAAGGAAAACTCGGGGCAACCTGGGAAGGCCCCTATGAGGTCATCGCTGTCGGAGAAAAAGGTTCTTATGATCTGAAGCATTGTGAAGACAATAGGGACCTACCAAGGTCGGTAAACGTGTCAAACCTTAGAATATTCCACAAATGAAGAAAGATGATGTAATATGAGCATGGTCGGCAAAACACCAGCTCAATCCAATCAATGAAGTCTTTTTATTCAATGAAAATGCTGCTATTTACTAGAAACCTAGTCTTGTCATGATGACGAGGACCGATCACCCTAGCCTCACCATGACAACAAGGAAATGCATATAGAAAACCTTAGTCTCGTCAAGGTGGTGAGGGCCGATCACCCTAGCCCCACCTTGGCGACAAAGGGATATTTGCTAAGGCCTCGGATTCCGAGCAACAACGGCTTGCAAGCATAAAATAAAAGACGCGAGCACAATGTCATCTAAAAGAAGGAAAACATCCAAGGAAAAATAGGTTCTAACGCTTAGAACATGCATTGAAATAACCAAACATAAAACGAAAAGCCCATCGGGCCTAAAACAAGCACATGCATTCAAGACGAATATACAAAGGGAGTCCATCGGGCCAAAAAGAACATATTATATATTCAAAAATTGAAGTCTTTTTACAAATGGAGATGATCCTCCTGTACATAATAAGCCCCTCGGGCTACAAAAGCTCAAGAAAACAAAAAGAAGAAAGAAAAAATGCTAAGTGGAAGGAGCTGGGT
The DNA here is from genome assembly GCA_039720395.1 of Liquidambar formosana. NCBI lineage: Eukaryota > Viridiplantae > Streptophyta > Magnoliopsida > Saxifragales > Altingiaceae > Liquidambar > Liquidambar formosana. The sequence continues at coordinate 102,850 of JBBPBK010000095.1, read as the reverse complement.
GCTCGGTTGCCAAAGGATCCTCGGCTGCTGGGCGCTCGGTATTCTCGTTTACTGGAGGGTCCTCGGGTGCTTGGTGCTCGGTTTGAACGGTGGCTGGATCCTCGGTTTCCTCGGGCACACCGCTCTGATGCTCGGCTGCCTCAGGGTCCTCGGGTAGAGTCTCCCCATCCTCGGCGTCACCTTCTTCTTCCTCACCCTCATCGTCGGAGACGGGCAACGGTACCCTCTCGAAGGGAATCCTCTCCAAATCCACCTCCGGGTAGGCCTCCTTCACCCGAGCACCAAGGGAGTCCCAACCAAGTCTGTAGTTCTTCTCCAAGTACGGCTCCATGCGTTCGACATAGTCGTCGGCGGCTTTGTCCTCGGCCTGTTTGATCTGGGCCGCCCGAGATTCGACCTCGGTCTGCCATTGATCATACCATTCATCGGCTTGCTTCTTCCAATGAGAAGCATCACCTCGGGACTGATCAAGTTTGGACCTTAGGTCCTCGGTTAGAGCCTGAGACTTGGCGAGCTCGTCTTGAGACAACCGAGCAGCCTCTCGGATGCTCTCCAGCTCCGACTGCACCTTTGCCAGCTCCTCCCTTAGCTGGCTCCCCTCGGCCTTGAGATCCGACCTCTCGGTGGACCACTCAACCACCTCCTTCTTGTACCTATCCTCGGTTTTGAGGAGGCGCTCGGTAAGCAGCATCGTTTGTTGAGCAGCCTGCATTAACCGAGCACAGTTAATAAGAAGCAAACTCAAAATTTTTCTAAGTGTTGGAAGAACAGAGGCTTACCAGGAGTTGGTGGATGAGGGTCTCGTAGCCCAAGTCCACCGACCTATGCTTTTTATGGCTGGCCATGTCCGAAGGGAACTTCAGTAAGTTCCCGATGGAATGGTAGGTGAACTCGGGGTCGGTCAGGACCGAGAGGCTCCGATCGGTTGGGAGGGGAAACTGAGGCAAGTCCCTCATGATCTCCCTTCGACCTCGGTCTAGCGTCAGGGGCTGATAGTCCGAGGATGGGAAAGGGAAATCCATCTCCACCCTCTGCCTCTTCTTGGCCTGCTCGGGGGAATGGTCCTCAATCACAATGGCCTTCTCGGGCCTTCCCGAGGGCCCCACCTCCCGAGCAGTATTCGGCTCTGAAGAACGGGGAACTTCCGGAGCTGCCCTCTTCTCTGGTACCTTGGTGGTCGGTTCCCTCGGGGCAGGCTTCTCGGTCGGGGTGACCTGAGGCGCTTTCCCCTGCTGCTGCCTCTTGCGCATGGCCTCTTTGATGGGGTCAGACCCCTTTTGCCTGCTCGGGCTTGCGCCTTTCTTTTTCGGAGTAGGGACTTTCATTGAGACACCTCGGTCGGCCATGACGTCGGGCGACCACTCTTGAGGGGAATTTGAGCCTTCTCCTTCCGCTCGGCCCTGTGAACCTAGAGCAACGACTATGCTCGGTTCCTGCACGGTAGCCTTCTTCTTCTTCGCTTGGCCAAAGGTAGGGTACCCTCGGGGGACGCTTGTCGCCTGGAAGCTCCGGTACCGAGGTGGGTACTTTAGAAGGACGTGGGCTGACCGACCAAATCCGTCTTCCCCTCGGTAGCTTAGTACCCTCTTGATGTCTTCCTCCCTAACTTCAAGAGGGAGCTCAAAGGCAGCCTCAGCTGTGGAAAAAAGAACAAGTCATGAACCGAGAAGGAAGAAAAAGCAGAAAGAAACAAGTGACTAAAAATACCAAGTGTAAAATAAACTTACGAGGCTCCCCGAGCTCCCGAGGGACTCTTCTCCCTTCTCTCCCGAGCAAGGGAGGTTCGAAGTCACCATAAATAAAGACTACGTCAGATTGATACCCCTGGCTATTATCGGGGATGTGTGTAACCAACACCCGCTCGGGGTCTCGGGATCTGAGGTAGAACCCGCTTGATGACCGAGACAGCTGGTAGCAGCTGAATATCTCTTCAACTCCTAAGTTGGTCCTGAGAATTCTGTTGAGCTCTACTACCCCGAGCACTACTTTGTATGTGTTCGGTTTCAACTGGATGGGTGCTAAGTTGATGAAGTTGAGGAAGTCCACTAAGAGGTCGGGGAACGGGACCCGAACACCACCCTCGAAGAAGTTGATGTTGTGGATTGGTACACCCCCTCGGTTGTCGGTGGAACCGATCTCTTCGCCGACCTCGGCAGACCGAAACGTTATCTCGGTCCCAAAACCGAACTTCTCCCCGAATTCCCTCTCCTTGTTCGGGTTCCCTCGAATTTGATGAGTCATCTGTTAAGTACAGAGCTCGGTAAGGATAAAATGCCCTAAGACGCGTGAAACAAATAATAATCCTATCTTTAAGGGAATCCCCGAACAACCCTAGGTAAGTTAGTCTCTTGGTTTTAATCCTAGTCTTATCCGAGCACATATGTTGTGCTCGGTTCAAACACATTACAGGAAACCGAGCACATGTGATGTGCTCGAATGAGACATTCCACAAACAACCGAGCACACTACTTGGTTTTTACGAACGGATTGAAAAAAAGAGATCACTAACATTGCATGGAGAAAAATGAAGAACACCAAGAACAGATGAAGAACTTACCGGAAAACTCAAGAAGGGCGATTTCCGGCGGCGGTCTACGGTCGGATTTCCTTTCTCCGGCGAATGCTCTTCGGTTAGCAAGGCTCTGGCTCTGGGAGTGAAAATGGGAAAATAAGGAAGGCAAAACCCTTATATACCTGGCTTCCCGAGGCTGACGTCATCCCCTCGTGATTTGTGCCCAAAGGCTGCCTCGGGCATACGGAACGGCGCTTGATTGAAAGGTAGTACCACCATGTTAGAACCATCACATCCTCGGTGACCGAGTGACCGAGGACATGATGGCTCGGGGGAAGTTGTGTGGGATATTTATGAAGAACAAATGAGACTGCGACACGTGTGTGATCTCGGTAACGAGCTCGGACTACCCAGCTCTATCGGGCAAGCCCGTCCTCGGAGCATCCGAGCCCTCGGGCCTCGCTGCATTCGGGCAAATGGGCCCTCGGTCCATTGATGCCCTCGATTCATGTCAACCTCGGGCAGTTTCCCTCTCGGTCCGATAAACCCCCTTCGGGCCGCATGAGCACGTGCCCCTCACGTGCGTCGAATTTGTCTTACATCTCAGATCCAACAGAGGAAATCAGACCGGGAGCAGAGCACGCTCCTAGAAAACGATTCAGGGGAACGACTGTCAGCGATCAGGCCTGTAACCCCGAAAGATCCGCGATCCGGTCTGAAACCCTTATCTAACCGTGATTATCTCAGAACCCTAACTTGACCATGGTCAGGTTAAAGCATCGGACCAATCCGAAGCCTAGCACTTGCCTATAAAAGGAGCACTATTCATGCTGTGAAAGGTAAGTTCCTCTAGCACAAAACCCTAAAAATCCCTCTCTCTCCATCTCCCTCAGATACTGACTTGACCGTCGGAGGGTTTTAGACCGGGAAACCCCCGATCTCCCCTGACGATCCTCTTTGGTTTCAGGTCCCCGTTCTAGGCGACGTCTTGCTCTCCTGTTCATCGAAAAGGTTCTGTATCCTCGCACGACCACGAGCCATTTCAGTCCATACAACCCAATCGGACCATAGCTGCGCGGCGCTCCGAACCTCCGGACCATTCTTTCAGAGCGCTCCGCCGACTGTCCGGACTTTTACCCGTACACAATCTGATCGCAACATTTTCTTTAGTAGAGGATTTGAAACATCTCTAATGGGCTAACTATCCAACCCCCTAATTATTTTAGTTAGTTAAATCATTTTTTTTTTCTTCTTCAAGGGCTAGCTATATGACTAGCTATTTTAACTATCTTCATTTCGACCAATTACGTTTAGTTAGCAAACATTCGCTAGTTAAATTATTTTTAGTAAAAAGATATGACACTTGTCCTCTCTTTATGCATCATTCCCTTTTTTATTTCTCCACCTAATGATTAAAAGAAGAAATATTATTAATAAAAATTTTGAAATAACTAAAAAAAAAACTAATACCTTAGAGTACTCACTTGGATAGCTTGTTAGCTATTTTAAAAAATATCATTTTACTAACTATAGTAATAAAAAAATAACTATTACTCTTAGAGATGCTTTTAAAAGAGAAATTTAAGGAGAGAGAACTTTTCCCACCTCTCTGAAGAACTATTTATTTCATTTTCTTTCTTGTCGTCTTTTTAAAAATTTTTCTTGGGGACATATCAAAATCAATTGATGCAAGATAATTAATGGACCACTGTATTAGCTTTCCTAATGCGTAGGCACGTAGGAAAAGTCCAAATTAATTAGGTATGGAATTGAACTGTAGCCACAAAAATGAAACCCTTAAAACTCCATGATATGGCAGCCCTTCATCTTCACCCAAACCCAGAATGCCGAGGATTGCAAGGCTGGTTTTCTTTGGGTTAGAAATGGGGTAACGACCGTGAGACCAGAACGCCTGCCGAAGCTTTGAACGCCAGTGGTGCTCCCTTCTGCGTTAAGCCTTAAACCCCCAAATGGCTGCCATTCATCTCAGCCGTTGAATAAGCCCCCCATCCACGTGGCAGTCCATCCACGGCTACTGGACCACTGCATTTTGTTTCACCAACTGCAGCAAATCCCAATCCCTGATTTAATGTCTTCCAAGATGGACTCCACTTGCCAAGGGCTACCAAGTATTGACTTTACTTGAAAGAGCTGAGTGATTCTAGCAACATCACTTATTTTCGAATTCTTATTCCCTATTTTCCAGGAAATCTAAACTTTTACTTTTCCCGATTCTAGCAACAAAGAAAAAAAGGTAATTTCACTTCTGAGTTAAATTTATGTTTCAGTGTAAAATTGAAGAAACTTGTAGATAACGATGTTTATTTCTGTAATGATCCAACTAGTGTTCTTTTCTTAGAGAAATACTTCAGCATAATCAAAACACTCAAATTTGACAGCTACAAGATCACTTATGCAGCATGGTGAGCATGTAATTGTAATTCAACCACTCTGTAGGCTACAACTTTAAGCAATACTGACATGTTATAAGTGGAGAACTGTCACAGATTTAAGGGCATTGGAAATTTTAGCTTCAGGAGCATTATTGAACAAAATTGAGGGTTTGTCTAGGCCAGGTCCACATGAGCCAAAATATTTAGTCTCACGGAAACCAAGTTATTTTTGGTTTAAGAAAGCAGGGGGTGTCCTGTTTATCAAATAATACAGAATTATTAAATCATGAGTTATATAGAATATCGCCAGATGGGTGGTTTAAAGTTCATAGGAATAAGATTGAAAAACTCAATCTGCTCATATGAATTTGGTTCAACAATTAAATGACAAGTAAAATAGAGGAATTAGCACCTCAAAAACAAATAAAATGGGTGACCATTTTTCTGAGTTGCTATCATTCACTAGTCGCACAAATCAAACATTAGAGAAGAATATTTTACAATACTCTAGAATTACATTATTATGTCAAGGTTGATGGGAGGGAAAAGGTGGAAAAATTTTCTGGTGATCTTGGAGGAGAATATAAGAAAGGTTTTGGGGGGATTTGCAAGGCTTCAACGCTTCCTTCTAACATATTCATCACTTCACTCATGGATGGCCTATGTGATGGATTTGTCTGTATACACCACAAACCCACTAATATCATCTTCCTTGCAATTGTATTTTCCTCTTCAGACATTACGCCCAACAATCTTAAATTGTCTTCAAGCTGAAGATGCTTATAAACCCAATGTGGAAAGTATATCTCACTGGTGCCACGTCCAACATCGTTGTTTTTTCTTCCTCCAACCATTTCTAGAACCATCATTCCATAGCTATAGACATCAGACTTGTGTGAGACCCTACCAAAGTTTATAAAATTTACTTCGGGGGCCATGTACCCAATAGTCCCTCTAGCTTCCAACATTGATATCGTACTTTCTTTCGTATGACATAGTTTAGCAAGCCCAAAATTAGAGATCTTTGGGCAAAATTCTTCATTAAGAAGAATGTTATGTGGTTTTATGTCAAAATGCAAGATCTGAAAAAGTGGACAAAGGATAATTTTATTAATTTGTAGTAGCGGAATACAATCTCTGTGTAAACTTTGTTCGCAAAGTAATGTAATCCTCTGATTCTTCTCTCCTTGAAACTTTGACTCGAGGGCTTGAACAGCTTGTTCTCGATTCAATGGGCGAAATCTCCTTCGATGTAGGTGGAATGGATCTCTTGTGTGAGTCTCTAGGCTTTGAGCGTATTAGAGACTATGAACTTTGGTGCGAGTTCTTCGTCTTGAGTCTTTGGTGTAGAAGTTCTATGGAGCTTTTGAGGCTTTAATCCAATAGAGCTTCAATGCTTGAATGTTGGTCACGTCAGAGCTTTTGAGGCTTTGGTCTGACAGAGCTTTGTTGCTTCAATCTCCTTTTTTTTTTCTTCTTTTGACCCTTGGGGGCTACCTCTATTTATAGTGGTAGGGTGAAGAGTATTCTGATAAGAATTGACTTCTTAATAATTATCCCTTATTTATCTTTTATAAAAGGATAAATATTAATTATTTGATAGCCATCCTAATCAGAACACGTGGCAACATTTGATTGGAAGAATTACTTGTCTTCCTTTTATTTGGTCTCACTTGACAAGTGACAATACTTGACAAGTGGCAATATTTGATTTGGCCACCTGTATAGCAATTTTAAAACACATGGCAACTTGTAATTCGCCAACGCTGTGTAATAAAAGATACATGGCACACATTTATTTGCCATAAATATATCCCACTCAACTTATAAGAAGACACGTGGCCAAATTTAATTTGCCATGATTTAGTTGACTTTAAGACACGTGTTCACTTGTGAGTGGTTGCAAATTTTCTCGTTCTACAGAGACTCAGAGAGATAGCTGTTGACTTGGACTATGAATCTTTCATGAGAAAAATGGGTTGAAATTTGCCTACTATCACCTCAGAACTTAGAAGGATATCATATCCATGTTTGCCTTGGATTGCACTGACTTCTTTTTCTTAGTTTTTAATTGTTTTTTTTTTTTCTTTTTAAAAGTATTGACACGACTAATTTTCATTCTCCAGAATGTTACTGTCTACTTTACATCAACTAATATTTGATCAAATAAACCCGCCTGGTGACACTTTTCACCTCATTCCTACAATTCAATTGTTCAAAAATGTAAGTGCTCAACCCCGAAAAAAAAAAGAAAAAAAATGGAAATTCTTTGAGAATATGGTGAAATAACGTTACAGGCTTATCCAGCAATTGCTTAAGCCAAGATGGAAAACAAAGAGAAAGGAAGGAAACGAAGGAACCCAGGCAACACACTTCCCATGTATCATAATGCAATCAACATTGGAAAAATCTTGATGGCATTATATAGAAAGACACAAGTTGGAAATATATGTGGTTGCAGTGAAATTTGGGAAATATTTAAAGAAAGAAAGGGTAGAGATTACAGCTAATGGAACTAAAAGTTCCGAAAATCATCAGTGTTTGTAAGGATTTTGGTAAATCTATATACCCCTTTTCTTTATCTTATTTCCTTTTAGTTTTTAGCCGTGCAAGCTTTTATTTATGTGGAAGTCTGAATTATATGATTGAGATTCGCCTTCCAAGGCCTATAGATTGTTGGGAAAAATACTTCCCACAAGTGCAAATCAAGGAGAGCTAATAAAAACGCAACAACTAAAATTTCTGAAAAATATGTCAAGCAAGAAAGTAAAATGGAGAGACAAAGATTTACGTGGTTCCCTCAAAATGATGTATATCTACGAGTGAGACCGAAGTCGATTTCTCCACTATAAACAAAGTTCAAGTACAAGAGAGATAATGTCTCAAATACAATTAAACAAACACCCAAAGGTGTATTTCAACAAATTTTTAGCAAATACAAGAATGGAAAGACCTCACCAAATTAGTAGAACAAAAGGCCTCCAAGCTTGCAACAAAGGAACCCAATTTAACCAAGATTGATGGAGCATAAGCCACACAAACTTGAGCTGGACAGAAGCAGAAAATCAAAGATGAAGCTCCGCAATGACAATAACAAGTGTTGTCTTTTGTATCCAAACAAAGCTAGTTAACACCTTGAGCAAAAGTGACGAATGTAGAGTGCAATAGGACCAAGATCAGCACCAAACGAAAAAGGCAGAGAAAGGTAAAGTAGGAAGAGTCCAAAACTTGCCTTTTCATCTCCCAAAATTCTGATTTTTATTGCTTTTCTTTTCTATTATTTTATTTGCCCAAGGCATAAATGGTTTACACCAAAAACACAAAGTGGATCAGCCCATAAGGAGGGAGGCCCAACATAGATGAATGTCTTACTGTAGGTATAAATATGTGACTAATTGTTTTGGTATTGATTTGCCTTGGATTAAGGTGAATCTCAGGCATAAGTTGTTAGTAATCAAGATCCTTCATCTGGAACCAAAAATTTGGAAAACCATGTTAATGGGAGCGTTTATGGCCCAGATCTTTGGCCAAAAGATCATCGCCGACTCATGGTGCTTGGCAAACTGATATTTTGGTCGAATCACAAACAGACTTGGGGCAATTTAATTTGTGAAGAGGGTCATTGTCATGGCTCAAAACTAGTGACAGCTTAATCAAAAGTGAGTTGACTCAAAGGGGTGGTCCCATTCTGGATTGTATAGGGAAGCTGGGAGACAATGCCATTGAACATGTACTCTGGCTAGCACAGAGCCCCATATACTCTGGTTACACCATGATCCTACTAATACCGTCTTCCTCGCAATTAGATTTTCCTCTTCAGTCATATTGCCAAGCCATCTTAAATTGTTATCAAGCTCAGGGCGCTTATAAACCCAGCACTGGAGCAATGTCCAACATTGTTGCTCTTTCTTCCTCCAACCATTTCTAGAACCATCATTCCATAGCTATAGACATCAGACTTACGAGATTCTACCAAAGTTTCTACTCAATACTTTTGGTGTTGATAAACTCCTCACTCTATGTTTGGCCTGACTCATGGTCACTTGATCAAATTACCTTGAGGGGCAAGAAATGCACCCAAATCAACAAAGCATTGAGATGTGAAGGACTTGTTAGAAAACCTAAGAGTAAAAATACTACCATACATGGGCCAACTCCTTTTAAAACAAATGGAACTTGATTTTAAAATAAGATTGAAAAGCTCGATATGCTTATATGAATTTACTTGAACAATAAATGACAGTGAAATAGTGGCCTTAATTAGCAGCCCAAAAACAAATAAAATGTGTGAATACTCAGCATTTGTAATTGACTATCATTCACTAATCTATACAAATCACACACCAAAAAAAGAAAAAAAAAACCTTGTAACATCCTAGAATTACATTATTATGACACTGATGGGATGGAAAGGGTGGAAGAATTTGCTTGTGATCTTGGAGGAGAAGATAAATACGGTTTTGGAGGTATTTGCAAGGCTTCAATGCTTCCTTCTAACATATTGGTCACTTCACTCATGGATGGCCTATTTGATGGATTTGTTTGTATACACCACAAACCCACTATTATCATTTTCTTCGCAATTATATTTTCCTCTTCACTCATATCCCCCTGCAATCTTAAATTATTATCAAGTTCAAGATGCTTATAAACCCAATGCGGAAAGTATATCTCACTAGTGTGACCTCCAACATCGATGTTCTTTCTTCCTCCAACCATTTCTAGAACCATCATTCCGTAGCTATAGACATCAGATTTGTGTGATACTCCACCAAAGTTTCTACTAAATACTTCTGGGGCAATATATCCAATAGTGCCTCTAGCTTCCAACATTGATATTATACTTTCTTTCGTAGGACATAGTTTAGAAAGCCCAAAATCAGAGATTTTTGGGCAAAAGTCTTTATCAAGAAGAATGTTGTGAGGTTTTATGTCAAAATGCAAGATCCTTGTGTTGCACCCACGGTGTAAGTACTCCAGTCCTTGAGCAATCCCAATTGCAATTTGGTGCAATTTTTCCCATCCCAAGTGCTGACCAGTCTTCAAAGAATTTTCATTGTATATAAACTTGTCAAGCGATCCATTGGGCATGAACTCATAGATGAGAGCTCGTTTATGACCCTCAAGACAAAATCCCAAAAGAGTCACGATATTAACATGAGAAGTCCTACTAATGCTTGCAACCTCATTAATAAAATCTTCTCCGTTCCCCTTGGTTTCCTTACAGACCTTCACTGCCACAGGATGGCCATTGAGTAGCTTTCCTTTGTACACATTTCCAAAACCTCCTTGACCTAGTTTATCTTTGAAAGAGTAGGTAATTTTCTTGATATCTGAATAACTATATCTTTTTGGAGCCACAGATCCGTGATGCCTTATAATGGCCTCAATGTTTTGTTCATTCTTCTTTTCCCCCCTCCAAAAGACCATTGAATTTAATGAGACCTTCCTTCTAAAGCAACAATTACTAATACCAATGATCAATACTATTCCAACTATGGCACTGCCAATACCTATATCCAATGAAAGAGTTGAGTCATGCAGTGCAAAAGGAACGTATGAATTTTAATTCAAGACTATATTATAGCTACTGATATAAAAAAGATTGAGGATCTGGTATCAAGGGCATGTTACCTATTAGACGCTTTGACAATTTGTTTCTGGAGCCTGCAGCAAAACAGTTGCATTGGAGAGGCTTAGATGGAAAGAAGTATGGAAAGTGAAGCTACCAACAGTGGTGTGAAAGATATTGAAAGATGGTTTGAACATGAACTCACTGCGTTGCTGTGATTATTGTTTAATCTTATGGGAAAATAAATTCAGAAGAACATGAACTCAAGGTATCTCAATTACATTGTTGCAATGATTCTACTTCTATTCTCCTACAGTTTTCTCAATCAAACAATGCAATAATCATCATGATCTATGGTCAAAGAAACATAGCACTAGGTTTATAGTGCTTTCCAATTTTGGCTTTTGTTCTATGACCAAAGAAAGGTTATGGACAAAACATCAATACAAATTGAATGAAGACCATAGCTTCATGGACCATAATTATCATCGATCATCATCTACGTAAAAACCCTTAACCATAACGGAAATTAAAAATAAAAATACTAATAATAATAATTAATTTATTAAAATATAACAAGAAATGGCTTACCAACATGAATTCGGAGCTAAGAAGTATGCCCACATCATTGAATGAGGCTAAATTGTAGCAAAAGGAGGACAACTCGAGATAATTAACTTGTATTATATTTGAACTTCCAAGCAGAATTAACACAATGCATATACATGACAGCATACATGGTATATATGTTATACTTAATGACCAAAATTTTCACCTACAACTAACACAACGCTATGGGAGGACCACAAGTCTGCAGGCGCCCATCTATAGATCTGGGACTACAATCCTAATCTCACACTTTTTTATTTTTTTATTTTTTTATTTTTTTTTATCTATTAATATTTTGGCAGGCATTATTCCCATTAGGTTCAATCCTAGAGTATAGCCACCCAGTTATAAACTTGGTTTATAGTGGCTCGAGAGATGCATAATGCATTAATGGGTGTGACAATGAACTGTCCTAAGTATAATTGAAAAGGTAAAGGTCATGAATTTTGCTAGTTAATCCCACGCTTCACTTTACACTTTGTCATGAGAGAATAAGGGGTAAAGTTGTGGGACCCATTGATATAATCAAACCCTAAAAATTGGAACAACCTTTATTTTCTCATAATAGGGCAAAATGTAGGACAAAGTGTGAGGCTTACAAGCATTTCCTTTTGGTTTGGAGCTGGAAACATTGGTGGTCTTTCATTATTTCTTTTGTAGATTCATGGTTTTCCCACAATGGGGCGATAGAATTTTTATCGAGAAAAATAATTATATATATATATATGGTCTGCAATCATGTAAGTACACCCTATCCGTAAGACCTGAGGCTAAGAACAATAACGTATGCTGCTGCAGTGGAATTTACAAGGGTATAATGCGAAAAATGAAATAAAGGGGGAGATGTATGCATACCCTTTGAACATGTTAGAGGATGAGGTTGGTCGCAGCAAAAGCAGGTAAATTGACGCAAAATTGATTAACAAAATAGAGGAAAAATGTTTTGGAAGGAAGCTAGATAACTTTACCATCTAAATTAATTAACAAAATCGGAAAGATAGAAGGGGTGTAAAAAAGCAACATTCTTAATCATTTAAATGAAGTCTAGAACAGTTAATTTGTTAGTAGAATTACCATCATCGCAGGTTTTGAGATGAGGTCGATCACTGCAAAAACAGAGGAATTCGTTGTCATCGAATCCGCAGTGCCCACCACTTCTCTCACAGTTGCTGCAGTTATTTGCACTCCAATTCAATACAAAACCCATCTTCAAAATTTTCGTAAGTTGAACTATAGCTAAAAGGCGTTCCATCAAGGCTAATATTATGCAGAGGAGTTGGGCATGAGTCCTTAGAGAGGGCTGAATTGACCAAGAGAAATGAATGTTTTGTGTAAAATATATCTGCAATGATATAATCATCATTGGAAATTGCGAGAACTGGGTTTCTGTTACTGCATGTGATCTCGAAGTTTGGGAAACCGCAGTAGGATTCTTGTTTATGGCTAATCCAAAAGGGTAGCTTATGTTTGGGTCTTTTCCGCAGTTTTGAGGCACGCTGCAGGCCTCAAATTTTGGTCGACGAAAAGAGTTTGGTTAACTAAAGTGACAAAGATGATGAAAATGAGAGATAAATGGAAAATGTTTTTGAATATGAAGAAGTTCTGGAGATCCATTCAGGGTAGAAGGAATGAAGAAAGCAGAGGAAAACAGAGGACTTTGACAAAGTTGTTTTTACACCGATCAGTGAAGTTCCCTCGTCGGTATGATACACTCTGTCATCTAATCAATGACTGATTTGTCTTCTCCTCCACAGTCTGGACAAAGAGATCTTTCTTGTACGAGACTTTTAACCAAATTTTCTTTATGACCCGTACCAAATTTTCTTGGGCGGTGCTATACGTAGCAATTAAAAACAACTCACATGGCAGTATTTATTAGACTAAAATACCCTTTTCTTTCATTATCTCTAGCTACAAATCCATCAATGATTTTTCTTATTTGATTTCCTAATATTCTTTTTTGAAATGGTATTTTCTCTCTTTACAATGTTTTGTACACTTGAGGGTAAAATTACAATGTTGAAACATATGTGTTGATGTGAAACTGATGCAGCGAAAAATCGCGGTTGAGACGAAACTCTCCAAAAACAATCAAGCGTCCATCAATTTGTTGATTGTCGCAAGAACAATACTAGATAGTAGGCAACCATAATCGATATTCATTCAAGAACACGAAAGCAGAAAATAAATGAGAAACTCTTTCTCTTGATATTATTAATCTCAAAATAATCAATCATCTAAACTCTTTGTTATAAGGCTTACATCCCTTTATATAGAAAATTAATCTTACGAAATAGGAAAACCTAGTTCTACTAGAACAAGTAAGAAATAACTAGGAAACTAATAAAATAAAATCAATAATTAAATAACAACGAAATAATTAAAGCTCCTAAATAGCTAAAATAAAATAGAATCTCGAATCAGCAGCATCAGTAAAAGACTTGTGATGCGTACGCATATTCCAAATATGCGTACACTTAAGGTGAGCATGCGTATGCTGATGCAATTTGCATCAGAAACTGTAGGGGTGTAAAATGGGCTAGGTTGGATTGGGTTGGGTTACTCTTCATGCTGGCTAGACTAGGCTCGGGTTGGGCCTAATTTGGGCTAATTTATTCTTTATGATTTCTTTATTAAATAACATTTAAACTCTATAAAATTTCTATATGTAAAATGTTTAAAATTTATAAAGACATTTACAAACATTATATCAATGTTTATATGATTTATAACTTTTATTATTTATAGCAAGACATTTGCAAATGAATCATTGGCTAAAATATATTTATTCTATTAATTGAGAAAAAAAAAGGGGAAGACATAAATATTATTTTTGGTGTTTCTTATTGTTTGTTTGTAGCATTATTTGTATATTTTATTTCATAATTTTTTAATCTCATGTGAATCTAGTGATACATATAACTCATATAGTCATATGATAATAGTATTTATTTACTGTACAGAGGGAATAACAATTATACACTAGGCCTAATCTAATCCAGTCTTTCAAGTTTCCAAACGAGCCATAAGAGAAATTCAACGGAACTATGGAAAAAAAGTACCCATTTTATTAAATTTCCAATCAATTTACACAAACTGACAAACCCAACTACGGGGGTTAAGAAAAATACACGTGATTGGCCTCTATGGACCACTGGGGTGTTGGTCTAGTATTCTAACTAGTTTATAACCCATACGTTGCACGGGTGTGGTTTGTAAAAATAAATATTGTGAAAAATATAAATTCTATATATATATATATATATATATATACACATAATAGAGGAATGGCTCTCTGTTGATGCATGGACTTGTGGGTGGTTTGTGTCTCATAGGGATTAGTTTGGGTCTAACGGTTTGAAATACCTCTCGTTTGGTAAAAATGTATTTGCACAATTTTTTAAGTATTTTTATAATTTTCTAAGCAATTTGATATGTTAATACATATTCTGGTGTGTCACGTTTTCTTTTTTAATCATTATTACCTCTATTTGTCTCTCTTTCTGATTATAATTATTTATAGTTTTATACGTTCAATTTTTTGGAGAGAAGATGAATTGTCTATAAAGAAAACGAAGAAATATGGTATAGTTTGCTAAGTTTGGGTTGAACATTGTATGGTGTAGTTTTTCCGATTCTCTCACATAAAAACAAAGAGATATGCATATATATATGATACACACTTGCAATGGTAGCTTAGATGGCAAAGAACCACGACTCAGGAATCAAGTCTTGAGTTCGTGTCTTCGCTCCCTCATTATCGGATGCATATACTTGCAAATAGTTTGTGCATCATGAGGGATTAGTTTGGACCTAACGATTTAAGATACCCCTTGTTTAGTAAAAATGTATTTGTACAATTTTTAAAGCATTTTTATAATTTTGTAAGTAATTTGTACCATTTTCTATGCATTTTCACCATTTCCATATAATGATTCTCTCCTTAATTGCAACTTAAAGGCACATTTTAAGGATATTATCAATCAACTTGCGACAAATTGATTATATACATGTTTTAAAATGACTACTAATTTCCTTTGTTTGCTATTAAGTTGGGAAGTGAGAGAGGGAGAAAGAAAAGTTTAGAGAGAGAGAGAGAGAGAGAGAATGGTTGGAGCAAAGAGGGAAGGAGAAGAAGATAAGAGAACATGCATATAGATCTTTTAAATTTTTGGTAATAAACCATCTGAAGAATTTTAATTAAAATAATTTTTTTTTCGTCAAAGACAGATCTGGAGAATTTGAAGATTTTGACGTGTCATTTTTTTTTTTTATCATTTTTTCCTCTATCTATCTCTCTTTCTTATTATGACTATTTATAATTTTGTACGTTCAATTTTTGAGAGAGAAGATGAATAGGTATAAAGAAAACAAATAAATATGATAATTTACAAAGTTTGGGATGAGCATTATATAGTGTGGATTTTTCGATTCTCTCACATGAAAACAAAGAGATATGTGATGAATACCAAGTGACAATTTACTTGAATAAAAAAGAGCAGTAAACACCAAAAAAAAGCTAGGGAAATTACTTTTTGATGACCACTTCTTAACTTAATACCAGACAAAGTAAGGTGATAGTCATTTTGAAACACATAGACAGTCAATTTGTAGCAAATTAACAGAGAATGACTTTTGTTTGGTATTAAAATGGAAAATGGTCACTAAAAAAGCAATTTCCTCAAAAATAACTAAAAGTAACTTTTGGAAAAATTACGTTTTGAGAGAGAAGATGAATAGGTATAAAGAAAACAAATAAATATGATAATTTACAAAGTTTGGGATGAACATTATATAGTGTGGGTTTTTCGATTCTCTCACATGAAAACAAAGAGATATGTGATGAATAACAAGTGACAATTTACTTGAATAAAAAAGAGTAGTAAACACCAAAAAAAAAGCTAGGGAAATTACTTTTTGATGACCATTTCTTAACTTAATACCAGACATAGTAAGGTGGTAGTCATTTTGAAACACATAGACAGTCAATTTGTAGCAAATTAACAGAGAATGACTTTTGTTTAGTATTAAAATGGGAAGTGGTCACTAAAAAAGCAATTTCCTCAAAAGTCACTAAAAGTAACTTTTGGAAAAATTACGTTTTGGTGATCAACTTTCAATGTAATATGAAAAAAAGTAAATTAGTAGTCATTTCACGCATGTATATAGTTAAGTTGTAGCAAGTTGACAGCTTATATCCTTTATTGGTATTAAGTTATAAAAAGAACACCAAAAGGTAATTTTTTGAAAAAAAAAGTTAACGGTTGAGCATGTGATTTAAATAATAATTAAAAAAAGGAGATTTTGGCTACAAGTCCATAAAGTTAGACTTGTGCAGCCATAAGTCTATTATAAAATCTTATGTAGCCAAAGGTCCTCTTAGATATTTTAGATATTTTCAGACAATATTACCCCTTCATATTATGTAGCAAAAGGTTCTTCTTAGAAAGTTACATATAATAAATGTAACTGTTTTTATTTTTTTATTTTTTTATACATAATTTTATATTCATCATGAGTCTTTTTCCTAATTTTCCCCCCAAAAAAAAAAAAATCAATTAAATCTGGGCGAACATCTACTTGTAACTGAAGTATGTACTAAACCCATAGAAAAACAGTTACATAAAAACAATTACTTTTAAGTCAATTGTGACTGAATTTTAGTCACAAAACATTTAAATCTTACAAATTTTTAGTTTCAAACACATCAATTTAACTGATTCAATAGTTACATCTAATAAATTTAATAATTTTGTATGGGAAATTGTACAAAATTGAATCCACATTAAAATAGTTACATGTTTATTTATTTTAAAATCGATACATATAAATATGTAATCAATGTAACTATTTTTTTTTTTTGTACATAATTTTATTTTCATCATGGGTCTTGTTTCGAAAAGGTCGATGAATAGATTTCAAATATATAAATTTTATTGGAAATCGATATCTAGATCAAAAGTTATGTCATTTTAAAATTTGAAAACAAAAAATAACACTTAAGGGTAAACTTGACTTTATGTATTTACCACGGTTACAAAAGTAAACTCATTTTACTTAAAAGTGGACTTATGGCTGTATAAGTTTACTGCATAGACTTATGTCTTTATAAGTTCTATAAAAATGGACTTTTCGCTAATTTCCCCTTAAAAAAATGCAACTGACGCGTGACAGCTACAGGAAGACCAATCTTCCGTGTTACATATATATATATATATATATATAGAAATGATCCTATCAGCACGTGCTGATATAGTTTATATCAGCACGGCTACAAACCTACAATTGCTGATTACAAACTTACAATTTACTGATTACAAACTTACAATTGATTGAATTGATGGACTACAAATGGACAATTATCGGCCTGTGGGCGATTATAGTCAGTCAATTATAGGTTTGTAGTCAGTGAAATGGGATGTTTGTAGCTTTTTAAAAGCCGTCCATTTGTACATTTGTAGTCAGTCAATGTAAGTTTGTAATTAGTCAATTGTAGGTTTGTAATCAGCAATTGTAGGTTTGTAGCCGTGCTGATATAAACCTATATCAGCACGTGCTGATAGGATCATTTCTGTATATATATATATATATAATAGATGGCAATTGGCTTATGGCTATGGGTGGTAAGTTCGTTTAGAAACTTAGAAAGAAAAGAAAAAAACATTCTGGCTCGTCTCCTCTTTCTTCGGAGAACTTCATCAAAATCGTAACCGCTCCTTTCTTTCCCACATGACCACATCCTTCTTCTTTCCGTTTATTATGTCATCTACGACATAATGTTCCAATCAAAAGAGGCTCGGCTTATTTTCTTATTTTTATTATGAATAGTACAATTCCTATTGATCAAATCATGAAGAGAGATACTTAGATGGTTTAGACTCTTCAATCAGCATTAATTTTGAAGCTACCCAATAACCCAAAGAGGTCACCATTTCAGCTGTTTGTGTGTGTGTGTGTGTTTCCAAGGTAGTCAAAGACATTTCTTTTAAGTAAACATACTGTAGAGGTAAATTAATCTCCCAAAATGCACATAATGTATCTGGCCTCTTTTCCAAGTAATACGGCCTTGCCTTTCAAGAATTAGCAATCATAGAGTGAAAGTGAATATTTTATATGGAAGAAATTTGTGTTTAACGGACCTCACCTTTATCTTCAAGATCTTTCCCTCCTAAGAACCCGTTCATTCGTAGGACTAGCAAAATCAATACAAGGAGCGCAAATGAAGCAACAGCAATGCCAGCAATAGCTCCAGCTGACAGCCCTGTACTAACATCAAAGTCTACAACCAGGAAAATATATAACTACATGACCGGAGAGAGATTAGAAAGAAAAGTAGAAATCTCAGACCACAAGATGAACTCACTTGGCGTCACCTCAATAGCAGATATAAGAGGTCCATAAACAGCTCTATGAGGAATCGCACTAGTACCTTTCCCTGACCAGTATAAATGGATCTCCAGAGTGCTACCACTAACAGTAACGTTAGGAAAATCCTCGAAGGTTCCATTACCAGGTACGTTGGCTTTGTCAATAATATTAAAATCCTTCCTTTTTAGCTTTCCCTGGGAAAAATGTCAAATTAGCATCGTGTAAACTTGGACCAAAAGTCAACAATCTTTCTATTTCCAAAGCAGCACAAAAATGGAAAATGATTCCATGATGGTCAGACACTCGCGGATTACTACTTTTGAGAATGTCAGGCCTGAAATTCTCAAAAAGGTAATGACGAAAGGCCCATCATACCATTGTTGCTTTTCACAATTATGAACCATCAGGCTAACCATAATTGAACAAAAAATTGAAAGGAAACAAAACTGCTTACATGTCCCCATGATGATTGATTTTTTAACTAACAACGCAAAAAAAACATAAAGAAGAGTAAAAATAAAAACAGAGATCACTTAGTATTCTGGTTGAGGGAACTATAACTCACTTGGATAAATATGTCAAAAATGCGCTTCCCGTTGCTGCTATAGGTCTGGTCACCAGTATACATTATTTCAGCAAAATGGAGCCGCACTCTATAATTGCCTTTTCGCAAGCAAAGGGCATAGTACTTGAGTGATAAGGGAGCAATGCGGGCTGTTCGGTAATAGTCTGGACCCGTTACACTCAGATTCGATGTGTTTGCTACTACGTATTCAGTTTGGGACTTGCCTGTGAAAACCCCTGTACTGCTATAAGCCCAATTCTTTTTATCAGTGGCTGAGAAGTATGATGGTCCAAATCGGTTTGAGTCCTGTTCATATTTTTTCCCCTTCATGTTTATTTCCTCTCCTCCGCAGTTAATACGCAGAGTATGGTCTGCAGATGCGATGAAAATAATGTGAAAATAATAATAATTTTACGTTTATATATATACATATATATATATATATAAATATAGGGGTAAATTTGCAAAAATGCTGAAACTTTGGGGAATTGTCAAAACAATGGGGGTCCTAAAAATTAAAAGGGTAAATTAAACGTACACCCCCTGTGTTATTTGACAAATACACATACTACCCCTTCATTTTTCTGAAATTACTTTGCACTCTCCTACTTTCAGAAATATTATACACCTACCTCCCCTCCGTTCAAACACCCCTTAAGAACATTTCAGCCCACACTCTCTCAGGCATGGACAGTCTCACTTTTTAAACTATCTTTGTAACTCATCTCATCAACCACCACCTCCATTTCAGCCACCACCAACTCAAATCATCCAAAATAATCACAACCATCATCAAATTTCGCAGGGTGAATGGGTATGTACAATTCTTTCTCTATTTCTTTCTCTCTGCTCTGGAAAATTGATTCCTCTCTAGCTTCTCCTCTTCTCTCTTCCAAACCAATTCTCTCTTGCTCCTTTCTCATTATTTTGAAGACAAGATGTAAAGGGAGAAGAGAGAATTATGAAAACAGAGCATGAAATCAAATTTGCATTGACACCATGCTTGAGGAAGCTGGATCAAGAAGCATGTCACAAAATTCCATCCCAAGAACAGCTTTGATCGAAGAACCAAATGAAGAGAAAGAAAGAAAACAAGAAAAATAATAACAAAATAAAAGGACAAAATGAGCACAAAAAGGGTTCTCTGTGTTGGCTCCGTCAATGCAGGATTTTCGAAGGTTGATTATTAGTCAGTTACATTTGCAGAGGCTATTTCAAACAAAATACGGAGTAATAGGTTTGCCTCTGCAAGTGATTTTTAGAATCAACCAGATCATTACCTGAATAATTCTAAAAAATTTAAGAATGAATATGTGTGGCGCAAAAAAAGGAACATATATTTGTCTTAAAATTAATGCCACTGCATAATGGCAATACATGTATAATAGGACTCAATACTTACTACGAGGTTTGTGGGTGGGGGGGCAGGGGAGGTCCTTCTTCAAGCACCAAAGAAGCCTATAAAAATGAAACTTTCGGTTTAGTTGCTCATTTATATTTCTAATGCAGTGCAGATTAGTAAAACAAGTATGAACTTACGTTTCGTTCTTTGAATATGAAAAACTGGAAACTAAATTCCTGTCGAATGATGGAAAAAAGAGTGACTTGTAGATGACACGAGAAAAAAACAATGGAATAATATATATAATTTAATGAATGGAGAAATGCGTACACTTCTGACGACACGCAGACATCTAGAGGTGGCCCTGAAAAATTGTTGTAAGATACATCACTGCAATAGAGCATTGACAATCAATTTCTTTATTGTGAAAGAATGATTACTGAATGAGAGATTAAGATCAATCGCATCAGATCTCTAGAGATCATAATCAGAGAAAGAACATACACCACAGGTATGTAACATTCTACTATATAAGAATCATTTATAGCAAATAAAAAAAATAAAAATTCCAAAGATTAAAGAAACACTAACAATCCTTGGTCACTTTCCAATATCCAACTGGGTATTTCTCCACTGAGTGAGTTGTTAGTCAGAAACCTACATCCATAAACAATATCAAGTTTCACTTGTAAAAAAGAAGTAATCGATCAAGGACAAAATACATCAAGTTTAGGACTAAATGTACACATGTTCGGATATAAACTTTGTTCTATGTACTTATTAACTTACAAGTAATTTAGACTTTCCATGCTATCAGCTGTAAATGTCCCTGGAATTTCACCAGTTAACCTGTTGAAGCTCAAGTCTCTACAAGAAAAAAGTTCATATGACATAAATCAGATAAAATTGTTTTCATGAATGATGGACTATATTGTAATCTAATTCATTCAGAGTGGAGCCACTCAAATTTGTTTTCCAAAACAGTTCACAGATCCATTCCATAGAATGCAGTTGCCAAAACATTTCACAAATGCATTGCATTCGGGTTCGAACCCTTCCTAAAATGAATTGGGCCAAGTTAAACACCGATGGATCCACTTCTGATAATCCCATTCCCGCTGGAGTGGGCGGGTTTATTCGCAATCGTAATGGCCAGTGGATATTGCAAGTTATGCAAGAAATGTGGGCCGGAGTTAAAGTGTTGTAGCAGAGTTATGGGCCCTAAGGGACGGCCTCCAAATGGCTTATGAAAGAGGCATTACGAAGTTTCAAGTCGAGTTGGATGCATAAGCAGCATTCACCTTGATTAACTCCAATGCCAATAACCTACTTTAGTATGGTGCTATAATACTTGATCGCATGGTGGTTCAGAGAAGAATTTGGAAGTGGAGATAGTAAAAATCTTTGAAGGAAGCCAATTATTAGTTGATTGCAGATGGCATGATAGCGTAGTGGCAATCTCTTCACTCATTGAGAGAGTGTTCTTGGATTCAAGCTCATGGAAGAGCACTGATACCTTTTTGTTGCTATTTTGGGGGTGGGTTGTTTGGATTAGGAGTAAGTTCTATCAATTGTTAGAAAAATAAATAAAAATATAAGCTAACTTTCTAGACAAGAGAGGGACCACTTTAAAAATACCTTTTATCATCTTAGAAAGTCCTGGGTTGTTAGGGATTAGGGGTAGGGGGGAAATTACAGATTGTTATGGCAACAGGCAAATAATTACAGTTATTAGTCATTTACTATGAAGTTAGTAGTCAATTGTATTGAACTATAATTATTTGCCCGTAGCCAGACCAATCTGTAATTCCTCCTATATGAATTGCCAAAAGAAAAAAAAAAATTATAAGGTAACTGTAATACCCCTTATAATTATTATAAGTTAATTATATGTTATGTCAAGATTGAATTTCATTTGAAAGGTAAAAATATTGTTATTGTTATTATGTTATGAATATTATTAGTATTAAATAGAATCATTTGATTAAGCATGATGTGGCCGGCAATAATAGTAGGAGGTGGCAAATAAATAACAATAAGTGGCAATTGTAGAAGCATGAGGTGGCACACAACATGAGGTGGCAATTTGGTTTAGGTGGATACCTAAATGATGGACACATCAAGGGACACTTGGTAACTAGGTTTCATGCAAGAATGCATGTACAAAGACACTTGGCAACAAAGTACACATGACAATTTGATTTCATGCAAGAAGTGTATATATATATATCCTTATAGTTAGACATTGTTTTAACAACTTTGGGAGAGTAAATTCTTGTGCAATGAGTTATGGTTATTTTTGTGTACTAGATATAGCACACGTGCATTACACGTGAATATTTTTAAATAATATTAGTTATACAAAATAATAAATACATAAAGATTTTATATTTTTTCATAAAAGATAAAGTTCAAAATTCAAAAGTATATATTTTTTTTTTAAATCAAAATTGTCAACGAAAGATTCAAAACTCTTTAGACATACATTCATAATTTTTTTTCTTCATAAAACGGAATATTTAAAGAGTTTATATTCATATATATTATCATGCAACTTGATAGTTGTTGTAGGAAAAAGAATTTAAGTAAGAATCTAACTTTAATTTGTTAAGAGTTTGAGTTAAAATCTAACTTTCATTTGTTACCAAATGATAAGAATGTTTACTATGTGTTTCAATTAAAAGAAGGGTAGATATGTATTTTTTTAAAGAAAGTATATTGGTCGTTCAAAAGGTTTTTTTGAGATTCAACCTTTTATAGGTAGTATAGATATATCAAACTCTAATTTTATGTAGGGTGATTGATTGGTATATATATATATATTATTTGATTTGAGGAATTATGATCATTGTCATTATTGATTTGAGGAGATAATTTAGAATTGATCATCATTCATCAAATGTTATTTGAAGAATATAATTGAGAATTTGTATTATTATGTTTTGTGTACTGTTTTTATGATATTTAAAACTTCATCTATCATGTAGGAATTATTTTTTGTACTGAGCAGTTGTAGCTCACCCCAATAATTTTTAGGTAATCATCGTTGGAGGCACGTAGTAAAAGAAGGGTCCAAATTTGGATAAATTATTGTATCAATTTATATTAATTATTTATTATTTGTATAAAGTTGAAGCAAATTTTATCTACTTAGTTGACTAATGTAATATTGATGATTTTTGGGTTAGCCATAGCTTCTGTAGTTGTTCAAATGTTTCATAATTTCAGGAGAAATTTCATTTTTGGAAAGTTTTACTTCTTAAGGAGCTCAAAAAATTGGATGCGGTTTTTGTTAACCACACTTGGAAATTAAGGGCGAGACACAACTTTCTACCCAAGAGAGGGACCACCTTAACTGCACCATCTTACAAAGTCCTCCCAGTGAATTACGTAGCATTTTATTTCAAAGAAGAATTGTATACCCTCTTTTGTTTTGTTTCTACTTTATGTTAATGACTTTCCTTTCCAGCAAGATAAAATAAAATAAAACAAGAGGATATCAGCACTGGCTGAAAAGATAAATTCAAGAATCCAAGCATCAGGAAAGCCCATCAAAAGCAACTTACAAAACTTTTAGTGTCTTCATGTTTCCAATATATCCTGGGATTCGACCCGTAATTGAGCAATTTCTTAGTACCCTGCACCACACAAGATAAAACGAACCAGCTTGATAAATTAGTGGAATGACAAACTAAACAATAAAGATGATTGCACCATGCAGAAAAATAAATCCATATTTAACTCACAGTCTTTTCAATTTTGTCAGATTTTTCAAATCAGGGAAACTTATACTTGATCCTCTCAAATCAGATATCCTCCTGACAAAGAAGAAGCATCTCATTAAATTAATTGCTTCATCTCTCTATATTTAAAGTTTGCAACCATGCATAACATCACTGAACTGAATATAGCAACTATCAGATAGTAGTAGAACATGTGCTCACAACTCTTCTAATTTTTCCAACTTGCTTATGTTAGGTATGGGGCCCTCCATGGCTGTGCCTTCCATATCCCTACAAAAGGTCAGATTAAGAGTAAATTTTGATTGTCTTCAAACAAATCCTAGTGGGTAAAAACATTGACAGAAAAATGAAATCAATTATAGTACTCACAGTCTCTTAATATTTTTCCAGGTCCCAATAAGATTAGGTATCTTGCCAGATAAACTACTTCCATCTATCCTACTGCAAGCAGTACATGGAGTCAGGGGAGTTCTAACTAGAAAATGATAGATGTCCAAATAGTTGTAAATATTACTTACAAATCTGTTAAATTCGTTAAATTGCGAAAACTTTCCGGTATACTTCCATCGAAATTGTTTCCAGAAAGAATGCTGCAGGAGTAAGAAACAGTCTGTCAAGAAATCTATATGTGCAACATGAGAAAAAAAAAAAATGAGAATTAGTACTAGTACTAGTATAGTAGAGTTAGTAGTAGTAAGTAATGTCTTGCCCTTACGACATTATGAGGTGTGTGAAATTACCACATCAAAAAATCAAAAATAAAAAATGAAAAATAAAAAGATAAAATAAAAATAAAAAAGCAATTCAAATATGGATAGAGCTACGAAGCACGGATACGAATACGCTGATTCGGTAATTCTCAAACAAGGGAGGATACGATACGTCGGGGATATGTTAATAATTAAATCTATTAATATTTGGTCTTAAACATTAATAATAACAAATAAATAAATAAATAAAATATCTACAAAATCAATTAATATGCAAGAATAAATGACCAAATAACAAATCTATAGCCATAAACCATGTTCATCATTCATTAAAAAATGAAACCTCCAAAATGACAACATTACAAGATAACCATCTAATCATCTATGATGTAAGAGAAATGAAAGATGGATGTCAATACATCATCGATGATGTCCATCTTTCTTCGACAAAAAAACAACTCCAACTTCCGCCCAGAAAAAAAAAAAGATTGTTTTCAAGTTTCAAATTTTCAAGCTCAGGCCCGGGCCTAGACTTCAAAAAATTACCTTTTGGTGACCAACTCCCAATGTAATACCAAAACAGAGAATCTGGTAGTCACTTTGTATCAAGTTGGCAATCAACTTGTAGTAAGTTGACAGAAAATATTCTTTTATTGGTATTAATCTGGGAAGTGATCACCAAAAGGTACTCTCCTGATTAAGTCATAATTGCCATATGTTGCCATAGTACCAAGCTTCAAACGGGCTCGGGCCGGGCTACCCATGGTATGGAATTTCGGGCTGCGCTCGAGCTCCCACTAAAGGCCCAGGCCTTGCCACTATTCAGGCTAGGCTCGGGCTTGAGCTCTATCAGGCTCAGGCCGGGCTTGTGCTTCCAAGCTTCTAGCTACCCATGGGCCTTGGGCTTTTGATGAGGCTTACGCATATCTAGATCTAGTCATTTTTATACATCATGTACAAAAATGGAATTAGTAACAACAAGGTTATAAATTAGGTCTCAAGAAACACAAGCCATAAGTATGCAGTGTGTAGTTTGATAGTAAGTTTAACTTGTTCCAATTGGAGCTTATATATATTAGCTGCTGAAGGAGCTTTGTTGTAAATTGTTTGATATGAAAGTGGCTTCACTTGATATTTTAGGTACCAGAGTGAAACTACCATTATATGGTGGAGTTAATTGTAAATTTGTAATTAAAAGGATAAGAGATAGAGTTTATGAGATAACTACCATACTCTTTAATCCTATTAAATTTAGGGCCAAGAAAACCTTAGAGATGTACCATTATAAGTTGGTTGGCCAAGTAATGTGATCCCACCATCAAGTGGCTAGCTTACATAAGAAGAATGGGGTTAAAACCATATCAAGGTCATTGAATATTGTTGTTCAACCTCCTCCTTCTCTTATAGGCTACTAGAAAGCCCTCAGGTATCGTCATCATCTTCTTCCCATGAATCATATATAGGGTTGGCAATTTACACCCAAATCTACGAACTCGCCCAAACCCGTCCAATTTAAATGGGTGTGTATGGATAATTTTATTAATTGGGTTGTAAGTGGGTACCCAAAAGGAACCCAATTAATAGTTGGGTCTAATCGGGTTTACATAAAAGTTAGTTGGGTGTGATGTAAACCCATCAAGGGTCTGAACGACGTTCTCCTTTTGCTTTGCCTCTATCACCGCATCGACCTCGATCAAGCTAGAATCGGTCACCGCCGTCAAATAATCCAACGATGTTGCCGTTGAAACACCTCCCTTGCTGTTATCGGAGATGAACACCTGCGACGGAGATGAATCGAGATCTGAAATGAGGCTGTGAGGGGTCTTTTGACGAAGGTGACTAGGAACCAGCAATTAGAGGGAGGCAAAGGTGGGTTTGGCATAGGAGTGCTTTGGTAAAGTGAGATTCAATGAGTGGGACGAAGAGATGGAGAAATAGATAGATTGCGACATTATTGCTGGAGATTTACAATATATATATATATATATATATATATATATATATATATATATAGAGAGAGAGAGAGAGAGAGAGAGAGAGAGAGAGAAAGAGAGAGAGAGATGAAGATGAAAACTTTCGAATGTGAGGGAAGAATGAGGAAATGAGAGTGGAGTTTCATGTGTATTTATCTTTCTAAGTGTGGTCAATTTTGTTGTTATATCCAATTTTGTCGTGGTTTAGGGTTTTGAGTTGTTTTTTTTAGGAGATTATAATGGTTGAAATGTACTTTGAGATAGGTTGTATTGATTTTTATATGGATCTTATTCAATCTTATTTAGGTTTGGGATTGGGTTGAAGGTTTTGTTTTTGCAAAGGTTGATCTATCACCAACGACATGTGCAAGTTTTATAGTAGATTAGACAAGAGTGTCTCCTTTGTTCAATCCTTTGCATTCCTTATCATTGGTCTTTTTGAATCTGGTTGATGGGGATTGCTCCACATAGTGGTGGGGACAGAAGGGTGGCAGAACGAAATAAATGTAGGTGGGTTGAGCAAAAGGGTGTTCGCAACGGAGTGATGATTGAAGGAAAAGATATAGGTTCTTCTGAGGAAGACGAGTTAAAGGTTAATAGGGTAGTGGAAGATGTATATTTAAAAATTTATAAGATGTCTTTCTGAAGAGGAGAGATAGAAAGAGAAAAGAGCGATTATAACAAAAGGGAAGAAATGGAGTTGAGCTTCTAAGCTGTCGCTAGATGGAAAGGGAATGGGATGAAAGTAGGACAAAGTAGACAAACATCACCTAAAACTTTTAGTTGGGTTGGGTTGGGTTTCTGCTTAGAATAAAGGGAATAGCTATTGCAACCCCCCATTTTTATCACCCCACCCTGCATCCTTTAGGTTTTTAAGGTTTTATGCAAAATATAAAAGGTTTTTATGAAAACCAGCAGTGATGTCCACTGGAAAACATCATTTTGAACAACTTTGTAGGAGAAAGTTTTTCCCAAATTTATCGTTTAAATAGACTTTTTAGCCATTTATAGCCTTTATTTCATTTTTTGCCAAAAAGTCTACCTAAATGATAGATTTTGGAAAAACTTTCTTCTGCAAAGTTATTCAAAATGATGTTTTCTAGTAGACTAGGTGACTGGTTTTTGTAAAAACCTTTTATATTTTTCATGAAATCTTAAAAACCAAAACGAAAGGGGGGGGGGGTTTGATAAAAAAAAGTGGGGTTGCAATAGCCGTTCCCTAAAATAAATGGGTGAGTTTGGGTTTTGCTTAAATGGGTTCTTCACATAAATGGGTTGGGGTGGGTTTGGGTGACATTTTAACTAAACCCACCCAAACCCACCCAATTGCCAAGCTTAATCATATACAAAGATGTGAGGTTAAAATTCGAAAATTTTATAAATCGCTTATGCATGGTTTTCAAAACCAACATAATGGATTTAATGAGAAATCATAGAGATAACCAATAATGGATTTATCACAATGATTTTGACTACTTTTAGTGGGCTATTTTCATACTACACTGACCACTTTGATTAGAAATCCATGTCAACAAGGGTATTAGCATTTGTAACCGTGGAGTGGTCTTTTGTTGTTAAATGGTGTAATGGATTCTTTCAAGATTCGATGTTCGATGTTAATATTCTTGTTGGACTAGATTATGATACTAAAGTGTTTTCTATAGGTTATATATATGTGTCGCCACTAAAGTAGTTCAACCTGCAAGTTATTTTCAATTTATCTATATCTATATATATATAGCTTTGATCATTGTTAAGTTTCTAACCTAAAAGCTTAAGCTATTAGGTGGAGGGCCCAAACAGGTATATCAAATCATATCAATTTTTCATATTTAAACGATGTGGGATGTGGGACTTCCCAACACTCCCTCTCACGTGCAGGCCTAACAAGACAACAACGGGCCTGTCACATGGACAACAATAACGAGCTCACAAATGAAATAGGCCCAACAACAACAATAACAACAACAAGCTCATAAATGAAATGGCCCAAGAACTACATGATCTGATACTATGTTAAGTTTCCAACCTAAAAGCTTAAGCTACTATTTGGTGGAGGGCCCAAACAAGTATATTAAGTCATATCATTTTTTATATTTAAACAATGTGGGATGTTGGACTTCCCAACAATCATGTATGAGATATCCCGTACGATCATAGCCGTCCATCATGTATATCTATATATATCTATATATATATATATATATATATATATATATAACTTTGATCATGTGCGGGATATCCCGTTCGATCACGGCTGTCTGTGAGCAACACGCACGGCCGTGATCGAACGGGATACTCCAAGATATCCCACGCAAGATCAGCCCTCTATATATATTTTGTTATGCTAGCAAAATTTAATGTCGCCTAAACGAAAGAATGTTAAAATATTTTTCTATAAATGGGCTTCGCATTGATTGTGGGTTTTTAGTTTATAGAATATTGGTTGAATATGTAGCTTATAATGAATGGTTAAGGCCCAATATAAAGGTGCAATTGATAGAGTTGATTGGGCTATGATACATCTTAGTTGCATACAGTGGCAGAGTCAAAGGGGGGCACCGGGGGCACGTGTCCCCCATTGACTCAAAAAATAATTTTTTTGAGAAATTATTTTTTGATAACTACTTCCCAATATAATGCCAAAAAAAGGAACTTGGTAGTCATTTTGAAGCATATATACAGTCAATTTGTATTAAGTTGACAGACAATATCCTTTTTGTGGTATTGCATTGGGAAGTTATTACCAAAAAATAATTTTCCCAAAGGAAGCTCTCAAGAGTTTTTAGTTCCCACTTCACAAAATCACAGCACAGTGCATCAGTGCCCCCATTGGAGATAACTCTTGGCTCCGCCCCTGGTTGCATAGGATGATTGTTCCTATAAATGTTGCTAAAGCTGAGATGTGGTAGAATTAGTGAAGGCCTAGTTTCTTTATTGGATAAGAGTCTATAATGAAAAATTTTATCATAGAAAAATTGTGCCATTCATTGTGAACTCAATGTAGTGATATGATTTACATACATATTCATTCATCTTGTTTATTGTGCATATTTACTACACATGCATGACATTTCATAACATTAGCTTTAGAAACTCATTGATTGACAACTAAAATGCAAGTTATTTAAATATTAAAAGAGTGAATGAAAATAGTCTTACAGTCTCCGCAAGTTGCTCAAATTTCCAAGGTTTTCATAAAGAGGTCCGCTAAGTTGATTATCTTCTAAGACCCTGGAAAAGACGATTTAAATTATAAACAAGGTCAAGCATCAGTCATTGCTGTAATAGACATTCAATTCTATAAATTTAATAACTTACAGCTCCTCAAGTGTAGCAATGTCACCAATTTTCCCAGGAATACTATCATTGATACGATTCCCCTGAAGGCACCTGCAGTGTACCAACAATTACAAATTTTCAAATCCATTACTATTCACCAATTATCTGGAAAATAAAGGCTTGCGCATTTACAAATGCAAGTAAAGAACAACTTACAGAATGAGAAGGGGAAGCTGAGCAAGACTCTCTGGGATTGATCCAGTCAAATAGTTACGAGTGAGATCACTGTTTAAAAAGAGAAACTTCAAGTCTTTCTCAATTTGAAATGGTCATTAAACAAAAGGTTGCAACATTTGAGGAGAGTTGGTTGTTGGATTCTACTAGGATGTTGGAGGGACTACATATATATAATTCTGAAGAAGAGGCATAAGTCCATAGAGGATTGTATTCAATGAAAATATTGACAGTAAAAAATATATATATATATATTTTTTATTATAATGTTGTTCATGCTTGACAAGTGACAGCAAAATCCTAGAAATATGATCAATAAATTTTTAATTTGATGAGAATAAGACGATTTAACGCGAGTTTGGATGTCTCGTGACATTAACTACTTAAAAGGTGTTTCAACGTCTCATTCCCACTTTGGGAACTAATAACACTAATACTAATATGGCAACATCAACATAACCACCAAGATATAGCTAGAATTGAGATTATTTATTGAAATCTTAGAATGCCTTTATCTTTTACAGGTTCTCAGTATTAAGGAATTAAATCAAGAAAATGGCAATCAAGGAATGGATCAAGAAAAGTTGGAAATAAATCAAAAGAGTAAATCATGGAAGGAGATTGAGAAAATATAATGGAAAAATGTCAAAGAAGATTTTTGAATTTGTTTCCTTCTATATATGATTTCATTATTATTTATTTATTCTTGTTCTCTATATACACCCACTAAAGGGTTGGTTGTAGGCAATCAATCATCAATGAAATTCAGTTTTTCTATAATCAGAAAATCAATTAAAAGCCCGTATAACACAGAACTATCTACCTTTAATAATATATTAATATGTAGAATGCACTATAATTATTTAATTTTAATAGAAACTAATGGAACAATAAGCTTATGAAGCAATGGGGTAAATTGAATTCTCGATGTAGAGAAACATGTACTTACATTTCTTGCAAATATGAAAGATTCACAAATTCAACAGGTATAGTTCCACTTAGATTGAGACCCTTCAGTTGGCTGTAATTCAAATACTTAGTGAGAGAGAGAGAGAGTGTGTGTGTGTGTGGGGGGGGGGGGGGGGGGGGGGGATCAAACAGGAAGGCAGCAGTATGCAGAAAATTTTGATTCATTATAATCTGGGTAATCCAATTGGAATCCTATCATTAGTGCTTTAAATTCACGTTATGAAAAAAATGCAAATTTTCTTAAGCACATGCTTCCAACATTGGAACATAGATGGCACTACCCAAAACAAACATGAAAAAATTATTGCACCTGAGAACTTGAAATGTGTAGGCACTTCATACTGAAAGCGAAGCCAGAAATTTGCTCGATATGGGGGCAACTTTTGGCTGGTTGTAATTTTTTTTTTATTTTTTATTTATCTTAATTCTAAAAGCTACATAATTTAATTAAGTACAAATGTCTGTTACATTTTACAATTTTTCAATTTTTTCTAATTGACAATAATAAATTTTTTTAAAAAAAATAGTAATATGATAAATAATTTTAACTAACGAAGAGATAGAGATTTACAATAAATAAATCTAATAGAAACTTATATATAGAGCCATAGGGTAGAGGGGGGAAAGACCGAAAGAGGGTTAAAATAAAAATTTGGGATCCAATCAAAATGATTCTGTATAAGAATTAAAAGGATAAAACAAAAAATTTAAGTGTGGCTGCTGCCCCACTGGGCCCCATGTTAGTCATTAATGAGTCCCGCCTATGAAAAGCATTTGAATTTCCACCATCTAAATTGTGACTCTGTTACAAAGGCAGCAGATCAAAAACCTCAAAATCAGACCATCCAAAATCACTAAATTGCAATGTCCTAAGTAGGGTCTTTTCATTCTTTTTTTCCTCTCCTTTAAATAAAAAAATAAAAAATAAAAAAGGTTAAATACACAATTTTGTATAAAATATATATATCTATTACATATTATAATTAAGAGATATATGCTCACATCAGCATTATAATGACATGGCTTCTTAATAAGCCTTCCCTCCAAATTCCTACTTTCTCCTCATCTTTGGGCCCACACCATGACGTCAGCAACTCTCTTTCCTTTTTTTTTTTTTTTTTTTTTTTTTTTTTTTTTTTTTCTTCATACACACTCCCTTCTCTCATTCCCTCTTCTTCCTTTTTTTCTCCTTTCAAATTTCAAACATGAAAACATTTACCTCCTGGTCGTGGTAGCAGCACTAGCTGTGATTAGCATCAACTTTTGGGACCACTTTGAATATTTTTAACATCCTACTATAAGCAGCAGGTGACAAATCTTGATAGCCTTATTGCGAGGAGCTTTGTATGTACTTCACTTTACCTCTGCTTTTGAAGCTTGGATGCGGTTTTTTTTCATGTTATCTATATTGTTTTTTGGGTGGAAGATATAAGTTAAAAAAATGTGTGGACCCTTATTGGTTGTCTTCATATTTATTTGTGATTCCCGCGCATCACGCGGGTTCATACTAGTATATATATATATAGAAAAAGAGATGGTCATACATGTTTGTGACATGACAAGTGTTGAATGTGGTGCTGCTTTTGAAAGTACAATTGCAAGTGACATTGCTGCGAATCCTGGCGTCCTCGGTGTAGTTCTTATTTAAGGGAATTAAACCTGGCAGCCCATTGCAAGAAGATGAGTTGACGTTCATTGCGTTCCAATCTTTGTAGTTCAGTTTTATGGCAATTGCTTTGAGAGCTTCCACTGTTACATAGAAAGCAGGTACAAAGTTTGATCAGTAGTGTGCATCAATAAACGCATGAATGTATGATGCAGAATGAATATTAGTAATAACACCCACCAACCGTAATCCTCTCATAATCAATCACAAAAACCCAAAATTTAAGATTACCAAATAATAGTCAATTTCGTGACAGAGAATAATAGTCAATTTCATGGTTTGTCCTTTCACATTGCAATGTTCATATTTTAAACATTTTAAAAAAATAAAAATTAATGATAAGGGTATCTCATGTTTTCTTCCTTCAAGGTTTAAATATAAACTAATCCCTTGACCATTCATGTGAGATGTCCTATACCCATATTAGTGACAAAAAACAATAGTCAATTTCATGGTTTGTCCTTTCACACTGCAATGTTCATAATTTCATATTTTATGCTGGTCCAAATTTTAAACTTTTTTTTTTTTTTTTTTTTGGCCAAACAAAGGATATCCTAAGTCATTGGACCCAGACTAGACTCCCATGATGCACAATTTATACCAGTCAACCAAAGCCAAGGCTTTGTTTGGTAGAGAAGAAAAGTGAAGGAAAGGAAAGGGGAGGATGAAAAGGTAAAAAGAAAGATACCTTGTCACTTGTTTGATTAAAAAA
This sequence comes from Liquidambar formosana, assembly GCA_039720395.1. Lineage (NCBI taxonomy): Eukaryota > Viridiplantae > Streptophyta > Magnoliopsida > Saxifragales > Altingiaceae > Liquidambar > Liquidambar formosana. The sequence continues at coordinate 69,200 of JBBPBK010000095.1, read as the reverse complement.
GAAAAGAAAAAGTAGAGGAAAGAAAAAAATGAAAGGGTGAGATTTCCTTTTAACCCAACAAAATCTTACAAGTCGAAGGAAAGAATATGTTAGTTGATATGACAAAAATACCATTTTTCGTCAGATCTGAACTTCGCGAAGCAAGTCATCACTAGGAGAAGTAGGAGAAGAAGAGAGATGTTCTTCGAGGTCAAAAGCACAAACTCCATTTCCTCTGCAACTCTTCTTGTTTGGTTCAGCAGGAGCAAGACGACTAACAAAGTGGCCTTAAAAACCAAGTGCGCACCACTATATATCTATATATATATATATATATATATATATATATATATATATATATATATATATATATATATATATATATATATCGAGAGAGAGAGAGAGAGAGAGAGAGAGGGAGTAGTGCCAAAATCAAAAAGAATAATCAGAGTCTAGTTTAATGGAGAGAAATCATTGTAGAGAGACAGACAGGGAAAGAGATAATCGTAGAGATACAGAGACAGATAAATATGATATTTGAATATATCGCATTGGAGAGATAGAGAAAAGAGTGGTTGGAGATTAGGGGATTCCATTATTATTCCACGGGAAAGAGGAAGAGGGAAGGAAAGAGAGGAGTTTTTTTAAAAAAAAATTAAGTTAAATTACACTTACACTCCCTCTAGTTTATAATAACTACAGATGCACCTCCTCTTATTTTCGAAATTACACTATCACCCCCTATAAAAAAAAGTTGACTGAACGGTGTTAATAAAACTCATAAAATGATGCAAATACCCCTATAATGCAAATAGCCTTTTTTTTTTTTTAAAAAAAAATTTTATTTTATAACCCAAATCTACTTACTCAAATGAGATGGTAACCTGGCAAATTAATTTTAAATATATTTTTTTTTTTTGGCAAATCAACTAAAAATTAATCTTTTTAGTTGAATAAATAATTGTCTCTAAAGAGGATCATTTATTACATTATCATGTCACTTATTTAACTTCTATTTTTTCTAACTTTAGCCTCCAATTTTATTTTAATTTATTTTATGACATTTGTAATTATAGATGTGGTAGAATGTTTTTTACGAAAATAAAAGAAAGTTTTGCTTTCACTAGAAAATAAAAGTATTCTTTGCTTTAACTTTCAACAATGATTAAACATTTTGAAACATTCTAAAATAGAAATTGTGATCAAACAAAGCGGCAGAGAGGGATTAATAAACATAATATATATATAGACTCTTTTTAATATATATCAATTGCATTTGATATAATTTTGCATCAAGTGCAATCTAAAACTCTTATTCGTGATTTATATTTTGCGAAACCAATCATTAGATTGAATATAAATGTAAGTCATACATGCCAAAAAATCTAATTGATTTGAGATTAAGAGCTAGTGGCCGGTTTCATCCATAAATGTTCATAAATGAGCGCTTGTTATTGATTAAAAAATTTAAGTGTTTGATTAAATTGTAATCAATCTTAGATCAACTTAATTTTTAACATGAATCGCCAACATGAGATGAAAAAGATATCCAATCCAACGGTTGGTTTCAAAAAAATATGAATAAATTGCATCAAGTGCCTTTGATATTGAATTGATTCTTTACAAAATATGAATCGCAGATAAGAGTTTTGGCCAGAGTGTACTTGATCACCTAGCTTCCATCAAGTGCACCTTATAGCAATTTTATATACAAGAAAGCTAGAACCACAAGAAGCTACATGTATCTTCGCTACTTGGGGTCCCAACATGTCAAAATAATTATCTATAGATTAGCGTATGACATGTTTACCTTCTATTAAAATTATTAAAATATTGAAGAAAAAATTAAATATCTCTTGCACGGACAAAGCTCACCTTCATCTTTTGGCAATTGAGAAGCTCCAAAGGCGAAAGTGGTGAAGCAAGTGGAGGCAATAAGGGTAGCAAGGAGAAGGGGAGGGAGGATCATCTTCAAATTGGTGCAGATCGAGAAATTTAGGAGCTTCAAATGCATTTGGTTATAGAGGAGAGTGAACGAATACATAATGAAGTGCTGAATGATATGATATATGATATATGGGAAATATGTAATGTTAATAATGAGGTGTTGACAATTGATTGGGCTTTAAATTGAGAGGAGGGGGGTCTGAATCGGTGTGAATGCGTTGAGAGGAGGGGGGGTGTGGTTGCAACTATGCAAGTGGGACATGAGATGACTTCATGGTGGACTTAGGATAGAGAGAGATCGAGAAAGAGGAAAACGACGGCTACACGTCTTTATGAATAATTAATTTCTTGTCGTGCTTGGTGGGGACCAGTAAATTAAATGATTTAAAATTTCTTGGCTGGGCCATATATGACTTGTTTACTTTTGCACCAATTTTTGGAGTCAAATGGGGTAAAGTACTGGTGGATTCGTCGTTCGAGATGAGTGTGATAGAATTTTGGTGACAACTTCATTTAATTTAAGTAATGTTTTAGTTCTAGTTGCAGAGTGCATTGTTTTTAAAAATGATTTAATTAAGGCAAGTCAATAATGCATTAGGTGTCTTTATATTGAATGTGATTCTCAGTTGATAATTAATGTAATATGTGAAATTATTCGGCATTACTGGAGCATTGATAATCTTGTTCAAAATATTCTTAACCTACTATCTGTATTTGATCAGATGGCTATTAAGCATGTGTTTAGGCAAGTGAATAGGGTTGCTGATTGTGTTGCAAGTCTGGGTTATAAATGTAATGATACTTATATTTGAAAAAATAGGTATCTTAGAAAACTTTGATCAATTATTCAGCAAGATTATTGAAATGTCTCTTCTATCAGATGTAAACGTTATTTTAATTCTTAATGAAATTTCCCTTCCTTCAAAAAAAAAATTGGTATTTTTTTTTTAATTTTAATAGGCGTCAAGTTTGAATTTTAGTACTCAGTATTTATTTTCTTGGGCCATTTCATGGTTCGACCAGTCCAAACCCGAATTCATTTAACTGCCAAATTTTTGCACTCACAATTTTTCTTCATTTTTTTGTTTCCTTGAAAAAAAGTTTGTCGTTCGGTTAAACTTCTCCATTAACCATGCATCCCAAATTCCATCTTAATATATAAAATTTTGAAAGATCAATAATACCAATTTGCACTCAGCGGCTAAACTGTTTATTCTGAGTGTTGTCCCAATTACTTTATCATCCATCCTAAATTCGTTTAAAAGGCAAAAAAATATCTCAAACCCTTTTTTTTATCTAAATATTGTCCAAATGAGTTAATTAAAGAGCCACATCGCAAGCATCACTTTTTCTTTTTTGTAGTTTTTTCTTGTCGGTTGCAAACAGCGAGCACCATGATCTTAGACTCATATGTATTGTAGAATGACATGGGGGGAAGCCTATTAAAGAAAAAGAACATCTTCTTCAAAAGCAACAACTTGAATCCACGAATAAAAAGAGAGTAAAACTTTGAAATATCAATTTTATTAATCAAAAGTTGAGTCCTATAATGAAAGAAAACAGCATATATCTATAATCAACCATTTATTTTTATAAGTACATCCATTATGCGACATGATATTTTTTACAGTATTTCTTAAATACTGTGCAATCTATGGTAAAGGTATATAAGAAACAAAAGAAAAAAAAAATGTATAGGAACATAATCAAGGTTAAGAGAAATTACTGCCAATCAAGACAAATTGCACCATTCCTATTCGATCTCCCAGTAATTAGAATCCAAAGTGATCGGATAGAGATAAGGGGCGGCAGATGTGGATGAAGTAGTCATCATCGATTGAGATGCAGACATCTGGCTCTCACTCATGTTATTCTCTTGGCTTTGTTGGTGCTCTTTCCTTATTGGCTTAAGCATCATTTCATCAATTGTGGCAGTTGAATCTGAAACCAACTCCTGAACCTCTGCTCTCCCTTCGAGCATGCATGCTCACCACTGAAGACATAGTAGGCCTAACCTATGCTCTCCTGCATTTTTTGCTACTTAGACTTTTCCACTAATTTTTGGAATTGAATTGGGATTCTCTCTTTTTTTTTTTTTTCTAGGCGTCAAGCTGAATTTTCCTCACTCCGTTTTTAAATTATTGGTCTCATTTTTTTTTTTTTTTTTGATATTTCAAAATAATTGTCACAACTTAAAAGTTAATAATTCTTTTTATTTCATTTCCTCCTAAAATACTTTTGAAATGGTATTCTCTCTTTTTCAAATATTTTGTATACTTGAGAGGAAAATTGAAATGTCAATATACATATATTGATGTGAAGGCATTGAATAAGATTTTTTAAAATAATGTGTTTTTTCAAAAGGAACAATCATTAGGAACGGAGGGAGTAATATTCATTTTCTTAGGCATTCCACGGTTGTTAAACTTCTCCATTAACCATGCATACGAATTTCTTCCCAAACAAAGAAAATTTTAAAAGATCAATAATACCAAGTTGCACTTGGCCGTGGTCTTTCCACTCATGAACAACTATTTGTTCTGAATGTTGTCTCAATTACTTTTTTTACACGGTTTGAAAATTTATCTAAAAGGCAAAAAGAATTTCAAAAAACTTTTTTTAGTCTGAAAATTGTCCCAATTTGTTTGAGGTGGGGTCTATATTCATATAAAAGGTGAAAGAATAGTTTGCTCTGTACTCATTGTACGGCCTCGTTAAAACTTAAAACCCTTTCTTCACGCACTCCCTATATTGTAGAAATGGACTTCTGGAGTCATGGCTACCCAAACTCCAAATGCTTCTTTAATTTTTCTCCAAATGCCCATTATTGAATAGTAATGATCAAATGAAATTAGTACTATATACGGTGACTTAGGTTAAGCTTCTAAGGCCACATCACAAACGTAACATCACATTCACTGCTTTAAATATGTAGGGTTACAACCTTGACTTCTCTTTGGGATAAGTGGGATAAGTTTCCATGATGAAAACAACATGAACGGCCTAACAAAAGTTATTCTATCAATGATTTGACAAAGGTACTTTACCCAGAAAAAGAAGAAAGAAACACAAGTAACAATTTATATAAAATTATAGGGGGAATTTTAGATTGGTTGGGCTGTAGGAAAATAATTACAGTTAGTAGTCATTCTTAGTTTAGTTAGTACTCATTTATTAGGAAATTAATAGTGATTTGTGTTGAACTGTAATTATTTTCCAGTAGCCCAACCAATCTAAAATTCTCCCAAAATTATATATTAATTTATGAAGGTTAGAAGTTGAGATCTTGTGTTGGGGTCTATAATGAATCAAAACACATGCTCTTGCAATCAGTTCTCCCACTTGTCTTTGTTGGAAATTTGTTTTCCCACTTGTTGTCGTTGGAAATTTTTAGGCTCTATTTGGTTTGCAGAAAAGAAAAAAGAAGGGAAGAAAAATATGAAAGAAAAAAAAAGTAAAAGAAAATAAAAAACTTTCCTTTGTTTGGTTGTCTAAGGAAAAATGAGAGGAAAAGACAAAAAAATTATTGAGAATAGCAATTTTCGTTGTTATGTAGGTTGGAGAGAGATGAAAGGGACAAAAATTATAATAAAGTAGCCCTAGTTATCGTTTGACAACACCATATGCATCCAAAATATTGCCCCAAGCAGGGCCATCATCAATGTTGTTGTTTTTTTTTTTTTTTTTTTTTTTTTTTTTTGGGGGGGGGGGGGGGGTTACATCATCATCATCATCATCAATGTTTAATCAACCTATTTTACAAACCATCTTGTTAATGTAACCATCTTTAACCACCCATGTGATAAAAAATGGTAACAATGAATTAACCATTTTCCACAAAAGAACCCACACCATAGCTAGCTCCACCTGCCTTCATGATTTTTGTGGTCATCACGCATGGACACATTATCTCTCTACTAGGAATGGCAGCTAAGACTGTCAACAAAAACATAAATCATCACTTTAGAGCCACAAAGGAGGGGTCTAGAATATGACATCCCAAAAGTTCTATGGTTTGAACTTATTTAGGAATTTCATCAAACAGTTTTTAGGCTTACTCTAATGTCAAATTAGTTAGACATGCAACAACCATATAAAGCAGAAAAAATTGAGTTTTACCCAATGCAAAATCAACTCGAAAAAAAGGTGTGTTTGAGATTTGGAAAAACAAGAAGAGGTATATGTTTACGAAGGGATAAAAAGCACGAGAGAGATAACACTAGATTAGAGGTTGAACGTCATCCATCAAAACTGATTGAAAGTGGTCGCTTGGAGGAGATGGCCACCCAAAGTTGTTTTCCTTAAAAATTTAAATTTTTCCCATCAACTTTTCGTGGTTATTTTTTTCTTTGGGATTTTCTTTAGTAACCGAACAAAAGAAAATGGATTCTTTACAATTTTTTTTTTCTATCCCTCGTAGAATCCACGAACCAAATGAAGGGTTAATGGACAACGCGATTAGTTTTCGTAAAAACTTTCATGAACCAAATAGAGGTTAAAATAAGTGTAAAGAAAAATCTAAGAGTACATGGCACGGCATGGAGTGGATGTGTCATGTGTGTTAACTGTTGGAACACGTGGATAAATGACAAACCTACAAAAAACTGAAGACGCCTTATGGAGGCTCTAAGTTACTAAGTTAGCCACGTCAGGCAAATCTAAGGACCAATCACAAAATGCTACTTGTGTCAACTACCGGTTTAATTAAATATGCTCTTCTTAGCCCCCAATAGCATTGTTAAAAAATATACCACTACGAAGTCAAATGTCAGTTGCCATTCACAAGTGCTGCAAATGAGATGATGTGACTCGCTAAATACCTTGCCACAGATAACTCGAATACTATGCATTTGACATGTTTAACTTCTTTTTTGGCTTTTCCATTGGAGCACTTCAACCCTTTCTTCTATTCACTATCTGACGCTAATGGGCTTTTAGTCTTTCCACTCTAGATGCTCTTATGATTTGGATTTGCTGCTTAGCGAAGTTGGGGCTTGACATTGGATGCATAACACCCAGGGGCGAAGTCACAATGAAGCCACAACGCAATAAGGTGGGACAAATGCCCTAAATGAGAATTTCAGGAAAAAAAAAAATTAATATTTTACTCTTATGATTGACCTGCTACATGCAATGAGGTAGGACAAACGCCCTAGTTGAGAATTAATATATATATATATATATATATATAGGAATATAAGATAATGATTAGGTAAGCACGTGCTAATATAACTTATATTAACACTCGCATTGGGAGTTGTACCTTGTGCATTAGTGGGATATGAGATACATTGGACCAATGCAAGGGGTACAACTCCCAATGCACGGTGCTAATATAACTTATATCAACACATGTTAATAGGAACATAACCGATATAGGATGATGATCAGGTAAGCACGTATATATATATAAAATCATATTTTGTTCTTTTGATTGACCTGCTACATACACATATGCTGACTCTAATAAACACACAGGTTTAATTTTGCCCTTCTCAATGCAAAGTTTGCCTCGCCTGAACTATATATATTGTTCGCTTCGTCTTGTTAACACATCATCCAATAGGATTTGATTTAAGTGTTAATTAAACACTATAGATAGAGATATGTAGTACCTATTGGGCTACTAATATGTCACATCCAAGTGCCAAGTGCCAAGCGCCAAGTGCCAAACACGGTGCTTAATTGGCCTAACAGCAAATTCAAGTCCGTTTTGGATAAGTCTACCTGCTGCCTAAAGAAGAAAGGGGAGGGGGGGGGGGATTACCGGCCAACTGGTCAGTGTTGAACTATGATTGCCAGTGTTGAACTATGATTGCCATTTTCTTGAGAATGCAAGTGTTCTTGTCTCAACTGTCAACTGTAATATATATCCCAAAGGAGTGGAGACCGTACTTGAAACCCATTTTTGCTTTGAACCATAGATTCATAGTTTGACACTAAGCACTGACCAGTTGATAATTCCTCCTTTCTTCGTTCACTTCCATGTTTCTTCATACACATTCTGCCTCATGAAATGCTTGTAATTAGAGTTGAATGGCAAGATTTAAGCAAAGGCAGGGAGGAAAGAGCTCCACCCGAAGTGTGCTCATATATAAATACCAAAAACAATCAGTCTAAATGTACTAGCTAGCTCAAGGTAAATCAAGATGGCTATGCTCAAAAGCTCTAAAGTACTTCACTTTGCCATGTTCCTTTGGTTTGCCATGGGTCACATGACTCCCTACCTCCACCTCTCTAATGAACTTGTTAACAGAGGCCATTGAGTTTTCTTTTTGTTACCTAAAAGAGTACAGCCTAGGATGCAACAGCTCATCAGGCTCAACCAATTAGACCTCATTCGTTTCTTCCCGCTTGACGTTCCCCACGTAGATGGCCTCCCTCCCGGAGCCGAGATCGCCTCCAACGTACCTTTTTCAAACCACACACATCTTGCTACTGCATTCGACCAAACCAAACACCAAGTTGAGACCATCTTAATCTCTCTCAAACCCGATTTCATTCTCTTCGATTTTGCCTTTTGGGTTCCAGCCTTGGCTCGCTGTCTAGGCATTAAGTCCATCTACTACTCAGTGGAGTGGCCAGTCACCTACACACTGTGGTTGGACCCATCTCGAAACTCTTTCGGAAAGAACCGGACCGTGGATGAACTAGTTCAGTTGCCGCTTGGCTAACAGTCTTCCAAGCTGTGGTTGCGAGCCCACGATCACGAGGTTAGCCAATTACTAGCTTGTTCTCGGGCAGTCGTTTGGAAACGAGTTGACCTTGTACGAGCGCATATTCACCGCCGTGAACGAGTGCGACATCGTTGGCATGAGGACTTGTCCTCAAATCGAGGGACACTTCTGCGAGTACATTACTGTAGACACCCCATTTTCATCCTCTAATTCCACACCTTTCCACCTTAGGAGCATTATCACATGTAGGTTTTTGCATCATTTTGGCACCAAATCTTTTTAGTTAGACTCTATACATCCCAAGGAATCCATGATAACTTACGGGGTTCAATTTGGTTAAGTCTTGATAGCTAATAAGAGCTTTTGTAACTTGGAGGGCATTTATGTCATTTCACGTGCATAGCTCTTGTTTAGAATCCAATTCCTGCCAAATTCATCCCGGGATGATCCTAATGTTCTTAGAATGCCATTTGTAAGCTTGGTTTAAAGTTTGGTAAGGTTTGAAATTGATTTAGTTAAGGATGGTCTATAGTGTGCTAGATTGAGCTCTGTTTGTTGGTTTTCTTTAAAATTGACTTCTAATTCAATCTCAGTGGCCACATTGGTGTTAATTGAGTTTTAATTAATATTTTCAAATGAATAAACTGATTTCCAAAAGGTTTTGGTTGCAAGCATGGTTCAATCGGAATACAAACCCTTATTTTACCTTTAGTTGCATTTCGGACCTGGTGAGCCGTATTTGCTTCGTTTATGGCCAATTGACCCATTGTGAATCAATTTTGACTTAATTTGAGTCTTAATATGTGGTAAATTGAATTAAAAACATTTTTCAAAAAGAATGGATGAATTTGGACTTAAAATGAGCAAGATTCGTCCAAATTATGCTTTAAAACCAGATTTTGTATTTTTGCCATAATATTTGACTCGAAAGTCGGATTTGGATGAAATTGGTCTTTTTGAAAAGGTATTTTAAAGATCTACAACTTTGTATATAAAGAATAATTTCCAATTCCAACTTTTTCATGCCATAAAGGGCCAAACGGCTAGTAAGGTGTCCACTTGGTCACCAACCCTTATCCTTTTAATTTTTTGGTTTTATCTCCTAATTTTGACATTATCTCTTCAACTAATTTAGATTTTTCCAAAATTTTTGATAATTTTTTATAATTATCACTTGGTTTTGAGACAAATATCATCTCTTAAGATTGATGTTAGGCCTTTGGATCATTTCTAACTAGATTTAATCCTAGCCTTCTATTCTACCCACCCTCTAGCTATAAATAGGGGTCCTCTCCTCCTTTATTCTCCATCAAGTCTTAGTAGAGTTTTCCTCAGCAAATGAAGAGGTTGAGTTTTTGAGTGTGGGGTGAACGTTCCTATTACTATCTCCTCATTTGAGACTCATTCTAAGAAGAGCTTGGGCTCAATAGTTAGTGGGGAACGTTCCTATTAGTACCCTCTGGTTTGCGGCCCATTCTAGAGCTTGAAGGCGCGGAAGCTCTGCCCGACTTTCGACTCCCTTCCTTGAGGCCATTTTAAAGCTCGAAGGCATTGAAGCTCTACCTGACTTTTGACTTCAAAACCTCGAGGTTGCAAACAGAACTCTGCCTCAATTCTGTTAGGTATAATCTCTAAACTCCATTGCTATGATGTAGTTGTTTATGTGATGATGAATGCTCCCATAAGTTTTATTATTCTTAGGATTATATTAGGGTTTTGATCTTAAATCAAACAAGTTTTCAAATCCAAGTTGTTTCTATCAAAGAAAGTTATTTTTAAAGTAAAGAGTTTGATTATGGATTGGATTCTAATAGAGTCCTACGAGGAGTGAAACTCTTCCCCCCAACATATTTGTTCGAAGTACATGGACTTTGATCTTCGTCAAAAGTATGTAGGCCGCTCACTTGATCCCAAGTCCAACTTCGCTTAGATTTTATCTTTTAATTTTCATAATTTTTAATTATTATGTATGGTTGAAATTAATTAATCTCAATCAATAAATGAGACCGATTTATTGGACGAAATGGGTGTCTATGAGCCGTGGCTCAGAACCTTCCCATTTCATAACCTAACCCCCTGAATCCTTGTTTTTGGTTTAAGACTTGCTTATTTTCCATTAAATGGAGTCAAACTTGTTTTTATAAAACAAATCTTTTCGTGGTTTCCTTGTACCCTAAAAATGAGGTGGCGACTCCTTGCTTTTTGAAAACCTTTTTAAGAGTGGAACGGAACTCAATTCGCCCAAGTCGATTTTGACGTCCACAGTTTGGCGACTCCACTTGGGATATTGAGGGCTAAACTCAAACTTATTTATTGGGTTTAATCAATTTCATTGTTAATTAAATTGATCACTATCACTCTTTTGCATTGCATATTTGCATCGATGTATCCTTGGCAATGATCAGCTAAACTGGACCTTTGACGGTGAAGCTATCAACTCCATTGCCTCGTACCAATCGGTTCGCCATTTTGGTATATCATATGAGTAGGTCGTACCGCCAGACCCACACGAATTCTATAATTCACATGTGATTAGGTATAAAACCTCTCTAGTAACTGGGGAACCTTTCAACCACTCAAATTCATGTAGAATAGGGACACACTTAGCTCACTTTGCTATAATGTCTAAACCATGTTGTTATGCTGCTCATTTTTATACATCCTATGTGATCAAGTGAATAAGGAATAACCCAATCTAATAACCCTAGTATGTCCATCCACCCAATGCCCCACAAGGCATGTTATGGATGGTTCGTCTAACTAAGGTCATGTCATGTCAGACCTCATACATATCAAAATAGTCATGGATCTTTGATTGAGAATCTGTTGAGTCATTATGCTGCCTAATTCTTTGTGATTGATCCTCGCATTACAACTTAAAGTCATTTGTTCCCATATCCTTAGTATGTTTTTGCACCTTTAAAGGATGACCATCCAATTAGGGGTATACCAAGTTTAGGTCTAACCTCTGTTTGTGTGTCCATGGTATTTCATTGTGCCATCCACTTGGGAAAGTAGGGTTAACCAATCCTACAACCTTAGTATGTCAACTTACCCTTATTTTTTTAGGATGTTATGTAACTAGAGGTATGCTGTGTCACACCTAGCAACAATGTATTGATGGTACTTGTGAGATACCATTACGCTATCCGTCTAGGTACTTAGGATCAGTTGGTCCCATATGTGTTGTCCTATCTTCCATGTTTTGGAATTCAGTTAAAAAGTGTCTAACTAGGGGTATGGTACTTAGGGTCAACTCTATCAGATTTAGAGCAGTCACGGCCTTAATTTAAAATAAAAATTTTGGAATGAGCCTAAAAGAAAATATGTTCTTGTCAGAATTCTGGCTTGGATTCAAGATTATACAAAAAAATTAGTCAGAGTAGATCATATTCTAATCACGGAAGCCATGTCCAGAACAAACTTGGTGACTCAAGCATCGACTTCAGCTGAAGAAGTAGCACTACCTGAGGATGTTAATAAGCTCTTGCATGAGATGATGATTATGTTGCAACAAGTATTTTTGAAATCTGATGAGGTAATGAGGATGGCCTAGGAAGCGGTTCAGGCCCGAGTAATCCTAACCTAACCTATTCCACAAAGTGCCCAACCTATCCCACAAAATGCTCAACCCATCCCACAAAATGCCTAACCCATTCCACAAAATGCCCAAGCCATTCCACAAAATGCCCAATCCATTCCACAAAATGCTCAACCCAGTCCACAAAACACCCAGCCTATTCTAAATACCTAGGGTTACCCTATCATTGTTGATAATTGGTCCAATTCAACCATGATGAGGACTAATTCGCCAATCCCAGAAGACCAGAAAGTGTTAGCATTTAAGGTCGAAGCCATTAGAAAAAGCCCTCAAGAACATTCGAAAGTCTGATGATATGATCTACATTCATACCTTATTATTTCTAAAAGCCCGCATCCTATCTCAATTTAAAATGCCTAAGCTAGAAAAGTTTGATGGAACGGGCTATCCCAAAACCATCTCAAAATGTACACTCAGGTCATGCATCCCAGAGGAGCCACTAATGAATTGCTGGCCCAAATGTTTCATGAGTCTTTGTCTGGATCTGTTGTCCGTTGGTTTTTATCGTTAGATAAATCTCGAACCTGGTTTTAGGAAGATGTTTGTACAGAATTCTCCAATCATTACAAGTACAACACTGAGGTTGATGTTACCCGTAAGGATTTGGAGACCACTAAATAAGAGCAAAATGAGACCTTCTCTACTTTCATCACTAGGTGGAGACTTAAGGCATCCTAAATGACTGTAAAGCCTAATGAGGAAGAGCAAATCCAAATGGTAGTAAAAAACCTTCTCCCTATTTACCACAAGCATTTGTTTGTAAACTATTTCCCAAACTTTAAAGCTTTGATTGGGGCAGGAACTCAAGTGGAAGATGCTATCAATGATGGAACCATCAAGAATAAGGGGCAAGCTTACTCCAATCATTCCATTACCAATAGAGAGTCTCTTCAAGTCAATAATGTGGGTGGTGGACCTCGCCAATTTTCTAAACTATACATACCTTTAAAACGAGCCTATAGAGGATTAAAGGTAGCAGGCTTCCTCCAACCTTTTGATCATATGTCACCACCAATCCCATTACCTCGTTGGTTCAAGGAAGATGAGTTTTGCAAGTTCCATCAAAGCAAGGGGCATCGAACTAATGGTTGTTTAAAGCTAAAACATGCGGTCCAAGACGTTATTGATAAGAAAATCATTGATGAATCGAAAGACCCCAATGAAGCCTCAGAATAGTTGAAGAAGACAGTGAATCCACATTCCACGTAGTGTTCGTTGCTACATTGAGTCTACCATGACTATCTGTGATGAAAAATTTGGTTATCTTCAATTGGGTTTAGGTCTAGCCCTAACTCTGTTAATGAAAAATTTGAAATGGCTTTTATGCCCTTCCCATTGTTTGAATAAAATCTTGCCAAATAAACATTAAAACCCTATAAAATGTAGAAGGGTGGGGGGGGCCTTTTAGTCTCACAAATAGCATGGACTTGGCATGGGCTGGGCTGGGCTGGGCTGGGCGGGGGCAATTGCTACCTCAGGCAGGCCTAGCAGCTTAAGTACAACAACTCATGTTGGCCCAAAGTTACGATACTGAGCCAAATACGGGCCTTATATGATTAGTATAAAATTAATATTTAATAATGGATTAGTATGAGATATGTTAATATAAACCTTATCTATAGTTATATAAACAAATTGTAAGATGAGTTAGGTGGTTGGTAGGGAAATGTCATAAAAATGGCAAACCAACTTTCCTGGCCACCATGAGTCCATGACCAGTAAAAAGCCCACCAATTAAACATGTGGGCAATGATAAGATTGGGCCCTGGGCCCACATAGTAGGATTCTGCTTTTATACGTGTTGTTGTTGTGGAAGTTTGAATTTTTTAATGCTGGGGGCTTTTGGCAGTCAATTTCTTTTAAACTTTATCTGATTCACAACTCAAGTTAACACTAGCACGGGCATTTTGGGAAATTTGGGGGTTTCAATATTCCTAACCCGTTCTTAGAAAAATAAGTTAGGGCCAAAAATGAAACTCGAAGTCAACATTGATGATTAAATCAATCAACAATGCTATACTTTCCAAGATAATATAATATAAACACATACACAAAAAATGAGAGAGGCAAGATCAAGGCATAGTCTCAGCATACAGATCAAAAGAGCCTAATTTTTTAGGAGATAGTTGGTGTCTAAAGTATCTATATGCTGATGTGAGATTCTTATTTACTCTATGAAAGGGGATAGCTGAGTTTCACATCACCATGAGACCACACGAATTCCCTTCTTTGTGTTTGCATGCGGTGCTAAAAAAAGGAAAATGCTTGGCTCCTCACATTGGAGGAGCAACTGCTCCTCCCTCCCACTCATATTATGCTACATGTATAACAAACAAATGAGAATTGATCATGTACATGTATCCCTATGTTATGTTATTATAGTCATGCATCTATGTGTCCAAATGAATATGATTATGTGTCTATATATTTATATTCATGTGTCCACGTAACGTATCTGTATCCACATATCTATATTTTTTAAAATTAACTATTACCCGTGACATAATATGAGTGGAAGGGAGGAAGAGTTGCTCTTCCGTTGTGTATTGTCCTTAAAAAAAAAAATAGTAAATTGTACCTGTGCCAAAAAGCATGTTAGTCATATATAGCTAGTGTAACAAATTCTTTATTCTTCATATTCGACTCCTTTCCTCATCCCTATAGATAACAAATCAATCACTGCCAAAAAAACCTTACTGACTAGCAAAATACATGATATGGAGGAGGTTCTGAAAATGCTCTCATATATGGTTCAGCACCTGGTAACTTTCACCACTAAAGTTGACTCTGGTGTTTTTTTTTTTTTTTTTTTTTGGGGGGGCTATGCTTTTCTATTTTTCCATCAGACATAACCTCTCTTGATTAGGTTCATATGCACATGTCGTGAGAACTGGAGTTCTAAGGGCACACGGGGGAAGAAGAAATCATGCCTTGATTAGGGTCCCCTTCCTTTTTATAATTGTGGGAACTGTTGCACTCGGGGGATTAAATGCTGCCATGTGAATGACAGTATGAACCTCATCTGTCCTTTGGGGTCTGGATGAGTTCACCGCCAGGGGAAAGGGTGTCTTGCTCATTTTGGCTTTAAAGGGTAATTTCATCAATTCAACCTATTGTACTCTAGCAATATCTCCACCCTAGAAACTCAATCCCTCTTACCTTAATTTCCTTTCCTTTAACTTGTTCCTTGGTACAAATTCTGAAACTTTGGTAAAACAACTGGCAGGTAAACTTGAAGTTTTTGCTAATATTAGGGCACTCTACTTTAAATTACTCTCTGTTCTTTCTAACTTTAAAATCTATCATTTTTGTAAAATTCCTCATAAGGAGGTTCAGGAAGATCATGATCTTGCTGTTATGGCTAGGAAAGGGTTTCTCAATGTTTTATTGGAGCTTCCTGAACATTTAATTTTAGTGCGCAATCTTTATTATCTATGAATGAAGTTTTTTTTATTTTTTTATTTTTTTAATAATATGAATGAAGTTCTTCAACCTTCTTCTTAAAAAAAAAAAAAAAAAAAACACTAGTCTATCCCTATTACCAAACTCCAAACTCACCATAAATATCTAAGGATACTTTATAAAATGACAAAAACACCCATATGCAATCTAAGCGCAACATTTTCTTTAGTAGAGGATTTGAAGCATCTCTGATTTGAAGCATTTCCGATGGGCTAGCTATCCAACCCCCTAACCATTTTAGCTAGTCAAATCTTTTTTTTTTTCTTCTCCAGGAACTAGCTATATGGTTAGTTATTTTAGCTATCTTCATTTCGGCTAGTTACATCTAACTAGCAAACATTCGCTAGTTAAACTATTTTTAATTAAAAAAGTGACGCTTGTCTTCTCTTTATGCATCATTCCCTTTTTTATCTCTCCACCTAATGATTAAAAAAAGAAATATTATTAACAAAAATTTTGAAATAGTTCAAAAAAAAAAAAAAAAAACTAGTACCTTAGAGTACTCACTTGGATAGCTAACTAGCTATTTTAAAAAATATTATTTTACTAGCTATAGTAGTAAAAAAATAACTAATACCCTTAGAGATGCTCTTAAAGAAGAAATTTAAGGAGAGAGAACTTTTCCCACCTGTTTGAAGAATTATTTCTTTCATTTTCTTTCTTCTTGTCTTTTTAAATTTTTTCTTGGGGACACATCAAAATCAATTGATGCAAGATAATTAATGGACCGCTATATTAGCTTGCCTAATGCGTAGGCACGTAGGAAAAGTCCAAATTAATTAGGTATGGAATTGAACTGTAGCCGCAAAAATGAAACCCTTAAAACTCCATGGCAGCCCTTCATCTTCACCCAAACCCAGAATGCCGAGGATTGCAAGGCTGGTTTTCTTTGGGTTAGAAATGGGGTAACGACTGTGAGACCAGAACGCCGGCTGAAGCTTTGAACGCTGGTGGTGCTCCCTGGCATTAAGCCTTAAACCCCCAAATGGCTGCCATTCATCTCAGCCGTTGAATAAGCCCCCATCCACGTGGCAGTCCATCCACGGCTACTGGACCACTGCATTTTGTTTCACCAACTGCAGCAAATCCCAATCCCTGATTTAATGTCTTCCAAGATGGACTCCACTTGCCAAGGGCTACCAAGTATTGACTTTACTTGAAAGAGCTGAAATGATTCTAGCAACATCACTTATTTTCGAATTCTTATTCCTTATTTTCCAGGAAATCTAAACTTTTACTCTTCCTGATTCTAGCAACAAAGAAAAAAAAGTAATTTCACTTAGTTAAATTTATGTTTCAGTGTAAAATTGAAGAAACTTGTAGAAAACGATGTTTATTTCTGTAAAAAATAACTAGTTTTCTTTTCTTAGAGAAATACTTCAGCATAATCAAAACACTCAAATTTGACAGCTACAAGATCACTTATGCAGCACGGGGAGCATGTAATTGTAATTCAACCACTCTGTAGGCTACCACTTTAAGCAATACTGACATGTTATAAGTGGAGAACTGTCACAGATTTAAGGGCATTGGAAATTTCAGCTTCAGGAGCATTATTGAACAAAATTGAGGGTTTGTCTAGGCCAGGTCCACATGAGCCAAAATATTTAGTCTCACGGAAACCAAGTTATTTTTGGTTTAAGAAACCAGGGGGTGTCCTGTTTATCAAATAATACAGAATTATTAAATCATGAGTTATATAGAATATCCCCAGATGGGTGGTTTAAAGTTCATAGGAGTAAGATTGAAAAACTCAATCTGCTCATATGAAATTGGTTGAACAATTAAATGACAAGTAAAATAGAGGAACTAGCACCTCAAAAACAAATAAAATGGGTGACAACTTTTCTGAGTTGCTATCATTCACTAGTCCCACAAATCAAACACTAGAGGAGAATATTTTACAATACTCTAGAATTACATTATTATGTCGAGGTTGATGGGAGGGAAAAGGTGGAAAAATTTTCTGGTGATCTTGGAGGAGAATATAAGAAAGGTTTTGGGGGGATTTGCAAGGCTTCAACGCTTCCTTCTAACATATTCATCACTTCACTCATGGATGGCCTATGTGATGGATTTGTCTGTATACACCACAAACCCACTATTATCATCTTCCTCGCAATTGTATTTTCCTATTTAGACATAATGCCCAACAATCTTAAATTGTCTTCAAGTTGAAGATGCTTATAAACCCAATGTGGAAAGTATATCTCACTAGTGCAACCTCCAACATCATTGTTTTTTCTTCCTCCAACCATTTCTAGAACCATCATTCCATAGCTATAGACATCAGACTTGTGTGAGACCCCACCAAAGTTTCTAAAAATTACTTCGGGGGCAATGTACCCAATAGTCCCTCTAGCTTCCAACATTGATATCGTGCTTTCTTTCATATGACATAGTTTAGCTAGCCCAAAATTAGAGATCTTTGGGCAAAATTCTTCGTTAAGAAGAATGTTATGTGGTTTTATGTCAAAATGCAAGATTTGTGTGTTGCACCCACGGTGTAAGTACTCAAGTCCTTGAGCAGTCCCAATTGCAATTTGGTGCAATTTTTCCCATCCCAAGTGCTGACCATTTTTCAAAGGATTTTCATTGTATATATATGAATTGTCAAGCGATCCATTGGGCATGAACTCATAGATGAGAGCTTGTTTATGACCCTCAAGACAAAATCCCAAAAGAGTGACAACATTAACATGAGAAGTCTTACTAATGCTTGCGACTTCATTAATAAAATCTTCTCCATTCCCTTTGGATTCCTTCAGGACCTTCACTGTCACAGGATGGCCGTTGAGCAGCTTTCCTTTGTATACATTTCTAAAACCTCCTTGACCTAGTTTATCTCTAAAGGAGTTGGTAATTTTCTTGATATTTGAATAGCTATATCTTTTTGGAGCCAAAGATCTATGATGCCTTATAAAGGCCTCAACATTTTGATCATTCCTCGTTTTCCCCCACCAAAAGGCCATTGAAAATGATGAGTCCTTCCTTCTAAAGCAACAAATACTGATGCCAATGATCAACAATATTCCAATTGTTGCACTGCCAATGCCTATATCCAAAGTAAGAGGTGAGTCATGCAGTGCAAAAGAAACATATGAATATTAAATCAAGACTATTATTGCAAGTGATACATATTTCTATGAGTATTACAGCCATGAAGGAAGAAATAGAAATAGAAATTGGGAAAAGAAAAAAGAAAAAGGAAAAAGAGCATCTGGTATCAAAGGCATGTTACCTATTGGGCTATTGGACGCGTTGACAATTTGTTTCTGGAGCCCGCAGGGTGACAAATGCATTGGAGAGGCTTAGATGGAAAGAAAATATAGAAAATTAAGCTACACTGGTGTAACAAGATATTGAAGAATGGTTTAAAATGAACAAAAGCACATTGCCGTAATTATTTTTCATCTTATGAGAAAATAAACCCCCTTCTCTTTTTTGGGTAAGGTTCATGAAAAATACCAGGATCTTAATGGAATTTAAACCCTCCGCGGAAGATTCTTTTCTCGATAACTTGATATTTTTTTCCCTCCAAATTCATTCCAAGAATTCGTTCAAATTAAATCATATGGTTCCTGATCATCCACAATTTCCCCAAAAACTATGCCATGACCATGACGAGGCATATGTTTAAAAACACAAGAAATATGCTCTGCATAACTAAAAAACGAACCTTGTCGAAACAGGGGATACTGATACATACTTGAGGCTCGACATGAAAGTGGCTCAGATTGATTTCCGCAATAGCATATGAAGGCCGAAGTGGAATTTGATGCTCCGCATATCCCTCCAGAATCCACACAAGTGCTACACGCGGCTTGGTCAATATTGTACATTTGTACTTCACATCAAACCCCTGCCTCAAAGCTTCTTGTAGAGTTGCCCTCTTACCATTGAGTTCCTCAAGAACGGTTCGAAGAATTGGAACTGTGAGGCTGATGTCGCACATCTCAAGCACGGGAATGTGAAGTTCTTGGAATGATCCGTCTGCGTAGAAAGCACCAATCTCTCTTCCATCTATGGGGCATGTAAAATTGTTACTTATCAATATCTATAATGGGTATTCACCATTTATGCACTTGAGCTCGAACCCTTGGAGTCCACCGAAGTGGGGTCTAACGTTTCCCCAAAAAGGATACCCAATGTTTTGAATGTCTCCGCACCCGTAAAGATGACTGTACTCCGATTCATTGTCAAAGCGTGATGAATGGCATTCATCATAGCGTAGAAGGAATCATATTAAAGATGAATGATTACCACAGTAGGATGTGGTAATCATATTAAAGATGAAAAAGAAGGTGATGTCAAAGCGTAGAAGGAATGACGGGAAGAGCTCATGGGCATTCATTTGATAAGAACACGAGGAAGAACACCTAGTGGGCAATGTGCAGCATTGTAATATTCAGAGGATTTATCAATAATAATAATAATAATATTCAGAGGAAAGTGATAGGAAAGTTCTTCCGCCATTAGAAAAGTAAGCTGCTTAGAATTTTCATAGAGACTCAGAGAGATGGCTGTTGACTTGGACTATGAATCTTTCATGAGAAAAATGGGTTGAAATTTGCCTACGATACCTCAGAACTTAGAAGGATATCATATCCATGTTTGCCTTGGATTGCACTCTTACTTCCTTTTCTTAGTTTTTAATTGTTTTTTTACTTTTTAAAAGTATTGACACGACTAATTTTCATTCTCCAGTAATGTTACTGTCTTATTTCCTTTTCACCCCATTCCTACAATTCAATTGTTCAAAAATGTAAGTGCTCAACCCCCCCCCACAAAAAAAAAAAAGGGAATTATTTGAGAATATGTTGAAATAATGTTATAGGCTTATCCAGCAATTGCTTAAGCCAAGATGCAAAACAAAGAGAAAGGAAACGCAGGAACCCAGGCAACAAACTTCCCATGTATCATAACGCAATCAACATTGGAAAACTCTTGATGGCATTATATAGAAAGACACAAGTTGGAAATATATGTGGTTGCAGTGAAATTTGGGAAATATTTAAAGAAAGAAAGGGTAGAGATTACAGCTAATGGAACTAAAAGTTCCGAAAATCACGAGTGTTTGTAAGGATTTTGGTAAATCTATATATCCCTTTTCTTTATCTTATTTCCTTTTAGTTTTTAGCCGTGCAAGCTTTTATTTCTATGGAAGTCTGAATTATATGATTGAGATTTGCTTTCCAAGGCCGTTAGATTGTTGGAAAAATACTTCCTACAAGTGCAAATCAAGGAGAGCTAATAAAAACGCAGCAACTAAAATTTTTTATTTTTATTTCTTTTATTTTCTATTATTTTATTTGCCCAAGGCCCAAATGGTTTACACCAAAAACACAAAGTGGGTCAGCCCATAAGGAGGGAAGCCCAACATAGATGAATGTCTTACTGTAGGTTTAAATATGTGACTAATTGTTCTAGTATTGATTTGCCTTGGATTAAGGTGGATCTCAGGCATAAGTTGTTAGTAATCAAGATCCTTCATCTGGAACAAAAAATTTGGAAAACCATGTTAATGATAATGTTTATGGCCCAAATCTTTGGCCAAAAAATCGTCGCCGACTGATGGTGCTTGGCAAACTGATATTTTGGCCGAATCACAAACAAACTTGGGGCAATTTCATTTGTGGAGAGGGTCATTGTCATGGCTCAAAACTAGTGAGAGCTCAATCAAAAGTGAGTTGACTCAAAGGGGTGGTCCCATTCTGGATTGTATAGGGAAGGTGGGAGACAATGCCATTGAACATGTACTCTGGTTAGCACAGAGCCCCATATATTCTGGTTACACCATGATCCTACTAATACCGTCTTCCTCGCAATTAGATTTTCCTCTTCAGTTATATTGCCAAGCCATCTTAAATTGTTATCAAGCTCAGGGCGCTTATAAACCCAGCACTGGAGCAATATCCAACATTGTTGCTCTTTCTTCCCTTAACCATTTCTAGAACCATCATTCCATAGCTATAGACATCAGACTTACAAGACTCCACCAAAGTTTCTACTCAATACTTCTGGTGTTTATAAACTCCTCACTCTATGTTTGGCCTGACTCATGGTCACTTGATCAAATTATTTCCAGGGGCAAGAAATGCACCCAAATCAACAAAGCATTGAGATGTGAAGGACTTGTTAGAAAACCTAAAAGTAAAATACTACCATTCATGGGCCAACTCCTTTTAAAACAAATGGAACCTGATTTTAAAATAAGATTGAAAAGCTCGATATGCTTATATGAATTTACATGAACAATAAATGACAGTGAAATAGTGGCCTTAATTAGCAGCCCAAAAACAAATAAAATGTGTGAATACTCAGCATTTGTGATTGACTATCATTCACTAATCCATACAAATCACACACCAGAAAAAGAAAAAGAAAAAACCTTGTAACATCCTAGAATTACATTATTATGACACTGATGGGATGGAAGGGTGGAAGAATTTGCTTGTGATCTTGGAGGAGAAGATAACTACGGTTTTGGGGGTATTTTCAAGGCTTCAATGCTTCCTTCTAACATATTCGTCACTTCACTCATGGATGGCCTATTTGATGGATTTGTTTGTATACACCACAAACCCACTATTATCATCTTCTTCGCAATTATATTTTCCTCTTCACTCATATCCCCCTGCAATCTTAAATTATTATCAAGCTCAAGATGCTTATAAACCCAATGCGGAAAGTATATCTCACTAGTGTGACCTCCAACATCGATGTTCTTTCTTCCTCCAACCATTTCTAGAACCATCATTCCGTAGCTATAGACATCAGATTTGTGTGATACTCCACCAAAGTTTCTACTAAATACTTCTGGGGCAATATATCCAATAGTGCCTCTAGCTTCCAACATTGATATTATACTTTCTTTCCTAGGACAAAGTTTAGAAAGCCCAAAATCAGAGATTTTTGGACAAAAGTCTTCATCAAGAAGAATGTTGTGAGGTTTTATGTCAAAATGTAAGATCCTTGTGTTGCACCCACGGTGCAAGTACTCCAGTCCTTGAGCAATCCCAATTGCAATTTGGTGCAATTTTTCCCATCCCAAGTGCTGACTAGTCTTCAAAGAATTTTCATTGTATATGAACTTGTCAAGCGATCCATTGGGCATGAACTCATAGATGAGAGCTCTTTTATGACCCTCAAGACAAAATCCCAAAAGAGTCACGACATTAACATGAGAAGTCCTACTAATGCTTGCAACCTCATTAATAAAATCTTCCCCGTTCCCCTTGGTTTCCTTACAGACCTTCACTGCCACAGGATGGCCATTGAGTAGCTTTCCTTTGTACACATTTCCAAAACCTCCTTGACCTAGTTTATCTTTGAAGGAGTCGGTAATTTCCTTGATATCAAAATAACTATATCTTTTTGGAGCCAAAGATCCGTGATGCCTTATAATGGCCTCAATACCTATATCCAATGAAAGAGTTGAGTCATGCAGTGCAAAAGGAACGTATGAATTTTAATTCAAGACTATATTCAAGACTATATTATAGTGCTTTCCAATTTTGGCTTTTATTCAATGGCCAAAGAAAGGTTATGGACAAAACATCAATACAAATTGAATGAAGACCATAGCTTCATGGACCATAATTATCATCGATCATCATCTACATAAAAACCCTTAACCATAACAGAAATTAAAAAAAAAAAAAATAAGAATAATAATTAATTTATTAAAATATAACAAGAAATGGCTTACCAACCTGAATTCGGAGCTAAGAAGTATGCCCACATCATTGAATAAGCCTAAATTGTAGCAAAAGGAGGACAACTCGAGAAAATTAACCTGTATTATATTTTAACTTCCAAGCAGAATAAACACAATGCATACACATGACAGCATACATGGTATATATGTTATACTTAATGACCAAAATTTTCACCTACAACTGACACAATGCTAAGGGAGGACCACAAGTCTGTAGGCGCCCATATATAGATCTGGGACTACAATCCTAATTTCACACTTCTTTTTCTTTTTTTTTATAATTTTTTTATAATTTTTTTTTATCTATTAATATTTTGACAGGCATTATTCCCATTAGGTTCAATCCCAGAGTACAGCCACTCAATTATAAACTTGGTTCATAGTGGCTCGAGAGATGCATAATGCATTAATGGGTGTGACAATGAACTGGCCTAAGTATAATTGAAAAGGTAAAGGTCATGAATTTTGCTAGTTAACCCCATACTTTACCTTACACTTTGTCCTGCTATGCTATGAGAGAATAAGGGGGTAAAGTTGTGGGACCCACTGATATAATCAAACCCTAAAATTGGAACAACCTTTATTTTATCATAATAGGGCAAAATGTTGGACAAAGTGTGAGACTTACTAGCATTTCCTTTTGGTTTGGAGTTGGAAACATTGGTGGTCTTTTCATTATTTCTTTTGTAGATTCATGGTTTTCCCACAGTAATTATATATATATATGGTCTGCAATCATGTAAGTACACCCTATCCGTAAGACCTAAGGCTAAGAACAATAACGTATGCTGCTGCAGTGGAATTTACAAGGGTATAATGCGAAAAATAAAATAAAATAAAGGGGGAGATATATGCATACCCTTTGGACATGTTAGAGGATGAGGTTGGTCGCGGCAAAAGCAGGTAAATTGAAGCAAAATTGATTAAAAAAATAGAGGGAAAATGTTTTGGAAGGAAGCTAGGTAACTTTACCATCTAAATTAATTAACAAAATCAGAAAGATACAAGGGGTGTAAAAAAGCAACATTCTCAATCATTTAAATGAAGTCTAGAACAGTTAATTTGTTAGTAGAATTACCATCATCGCAGGTTTTGAGATGAGGTCGATCACTGCAAAAACAGAGGAATTCGTCATCATCGAATCCGCAGTGCCCACCACTTTTCTCACAGTTGCTGCAGTTATTTGCACTCCAATTCAAAACAAAACCTATCTTCAAAATTTCCGTATAATTCGTTTTCCACAAGCTCTCGAATTCATAATCATCACCCAAGTCCACAGGCGCATCAACCCAAGACTGGCACGACTCTATCGAATAATTCACGTGACTCAAACCTTCGTCATGAAAAACAGCGAACGAGTGGAAGGTTGCGTTGCTCATGCATTGAACTGAATATGTTAAGTAATCAGTAGGTTCGGAGGTGCAGTTATAGAAGAGGGAGAGATTGCTGTAAGTTGAACTATAGCTAAAAGGCGTTCCATCAAGGCTAACATTATGCAGAGGAGTGGGGCGTGAGTCCTCAGAGAGGGCTGAATTGACCAAGAGAAATGAATGGTTTGTGTAAAATATATCTGTAATGATATAATCATCATTGGAAATTGCGAGAACTGGGTTTTCGTTACTGCATGTGATCTCGAAGTTTGGGAAAGTGCAGTAGGATTCTTGTTTATGGCTGATCCAAAAAGGGTACGTATCTTATATTTGGGCCTTTTCCGCAGTTTTAAGGCATGCTGCAGGCCTCAAATTTTGGGTCGACGGAAAGAGTTTGGTCAACTAAAGTGACAAAGATGATGAAAATGAGAGATAAATGGAAAATGTTTTTTAAGATGAAGAAGATGAATTCGCACCAGCAACTTAAGCAAACTAGCTAGGAAAAGGCTAGAAAATGAGAGAGAAAGTGAGAGAAAGTGGAAGAAATTCTGTTTGATCTTATTCAAGAGAGAGAAAATGGAGCTCTAAGCTCTACAATTCTGTTTGTAATTCAATATTTTGAAAACTGACTTCCAACAGAACCTATCAGCTTGTTTATAGCAACTAAAAACTTGCAATTGACAAAAATACCCCTAGAAACCATGCTCTACTAACAGATATACTAAAGGAAATGCTGAAGAAATAGAACTATTGATTTAACAAAGGCAGAAAAGACTGAACAGCCCTTCTTAATAAGCTTTCAGAACAAATAATCCACATCAGGACTCCCCCTCTGAAAAAAAAGCTTGCCCTCAAGCGTCAGCTACAAAATAAGGACTCAAGTGCTGCACATTAAACATGTTGGAGATATTAAAGTGAGGCGGCAACTCCACTTGATAAGCATTGTCATTAATCTTGCGTAAAATCTTGCAAGGCCCCACTTTCCGATCACTCAACTTCATATAAGTTCCAGCTGGATGTCGTTCCTTACTTAAAAACACCCATACAAGATCCCCGGTCTGGAAAAGAAGTTCTCTTTTCTGACATCAGAAGCTGTTTTTAGACTCCTCAATTTTGGCTTGGATTTGAACATGAAGTTCCTTCATAAAAGTTGCCATATCCTCTGCCTTAGCATTAGTCTTCTTAGAAAGTGGTAGAGGAACCAAATCAAGGACACTATAAGGCTTGGAACCATAGACAACCTTAAAAGGAGAAGTATGAATAGTCTTGTTGAAAGAAGAATTGAAAGCAAATTCAACCAATGGAAGAATGTGCTCCTAGCCTTTAGGATTTTCACTAATCAAACACCTCAACAAATTTCCAAGGCTTCTATTAACAACTTCAGTTTGCCCATCAGTTTGGGGATGAAATAAAGTACTAAAGCTCAATTCGGTGCCCACAAGTCGCCACAAAGTTCTCCAAAAATGAGCAAGAAACTTAGCATCTTTGTCGGACACAATAGAAGTAGGTATCCCATGCAATTTGTAGATTTCTCTAAAGAAATGAGTAGCAACATGAGATGCATCCATTGCTTTTTGACATGGAATAAAATGTGCCATCTTGGAAAATTGATCTACAACCACCATAATAGAATCATTCTTTCTTTGGGTTGGTGGAAGACCAAGCACAAAATCCATACTAATGCATTTCCAAGGGCTGGTAGGTACAGGAAGTAGCAGATACAGCCTTGCATTAGTGGTTGTCCCCTTACTCCTTTGACAAATATGACACCTTTGAACATGCCGAATAACATCTATATTCATTTCCGGCCAAAAGTAATCTTGTTGAAGCAATTCAAGAGTCTTTTTCGCACCAAAATGACCCAAATTATGTTGTTCAATAAGCAACTTCTCTCTAAGAGAACAGTGAGGTACACACAACTTCAATCCTTTAAAGAGAAATCCATCTTTCAACAAAAACTCAGTCTTAGCAGCCTGCTGTCCACTTTGTAAAACATAGAGAATCTTCCCAAAATAAGGATCTTCATCATAATGTGCCTTGAACTCATCAGAACCAGCCACCATACTTTGCATCTCAAGCAAGAGATGAACCCTTCTACTCAACCCATCGGCTACTTTATTAAGAACACCGGATTTATATCTCAAAGAGAAATTAAATTGTTGGAGATAGCTCACCCACTTGGCATGCCTCTTATTAAGATGTGGTTGATTGTTGATGTACTTAAGAGCTTCATGGTCGGTGTTGAAAATAAACTCTTTGTAGGCCAAATAATAACTCCAATGCTTGATAGCTTGAACAATAGCATAGAACTCCAAGTCATAAGTAGAATACTTGAGCTTGGCACCATTCAACTTCTCACTAAAGAAAGCGATTGGTTGTCCTTCTTGGCTAAGGACTCCACCAATTCCCACACCCGATGCATCACAATCAAGCTCAAACACCTTGTCAAAATTAGACAATGCTAGAATAGGAGCTTCCGTCAACTTCTTCTTCAAGAGTTGGAAACTCTCTTGGGCTGCCAAAGTTATTCAAAGACTGTTTTCTTGAGACAATCGGTGAGAGGAGCAGCTAAGGTACTGAAATTTCTGATAAACCTTCTATAGAAAGTGGCAAAACCATGAAAACTCCGCACTTATTGCATACTAGAAGGTGTAGGCCAGTCCACAATTGCTTGGACCTTACTTTCATCTATAAGTACTCCATTTGAGGATACAACATGCCCCAAAAATACTACCTTGTCAACCACAAAACTACACTTCTTTAAGCTGCCATAGAACTTTTCTCTTCTCAAGATGGCAAACACTTGATGGAGGTGCTGCACATGGTCTTCAAAATAGCGGCTATAAACCAAAATATCATCAAAATAAACCACTACACACACGCCCAAAAGTGGTTGTAACATTTGGGTCATAACCCGTATGAAGGTACTAGGAGCATTAGTAACTCCAAATGGCATGACAAGCCATTCAAAGAGCCTATTATGTGTCTTGAAAGCGGTTTTCCATTCATCTCCCGGACAGATACGAATTTGGTGATAACCACTTCTAAGATCAATCTTAGAAAACACCTTTGCACCGGCTAAACAATCCAACATATCATCCAATCTTGGAATTGGAAAACGATACTTAATGGTAATCTTATTAATAGCTCTACTATCCACACACATCTTCTAAGAACCATCCTTCTTTGGAGTCAAAAGAGCAGGAACGGCACATGGACTAATACTAGCCCGGATATAGCCTTTATTAAGCAGCTCTTCAATCTATTTTTGTAGCTCTTCTTTCTCTTTTGGTGTCATTCTATAGGCTGCCTTGTTTGGAAGTGCTGAACCGGGTACTAAATCAATACAATGTTGGATATCCCGCATTGAAGGCAACTCAGGAGGCAACTCTTGAGGAAACACATCAGAATATTGCTCCATTAGTTCTTTAACAGCATTAGAATCAACACTTTCAGCAACTTGTTCTTGTGGAATTAAAGCAAACACATAGCCACTTTCTAGGCTCTCTTGAATAAAACTTTTTGAAGTAAGTAAAGAAGTTGTTTGAGGCTTAGAATGCACTTTTTCCTTCATAGGTAACAGCGTATACTGTTTGTCTCCCTGGCATAAAATGTATGTATTCCTCTTCCCATCATGGATAGTTTGTCTATCATATTGCCAAGGCCTTCCAAGAAGAATATAGCAAGCATCCATGGGTACTACATCACACCACACTTCATCAAAATACTTCTTTCGAATGGAAAAAGAAACCAAACAACGCTTTGTTACTTTCACTTCATTTCCCTTCTTGAACCAAGAGAGTTTGTAAGGATTAGCATGCTCTTGAGTTGGAAGCTTCAATTTGTCCACCACCTCTTGTGAAACAACATTCTCACAACTTCCCCCATCAATGATCATGTTACAAACCCTTCCACCAACACTATAAGTTGTGTAAAAAATATTGGTTCTCAACCAATCTTCCTCGGATTCTTGCTTTGGCACTAGCAAAGTCTTCTTTAACATAAGTGCCATGCCTTCTTCCTCATCACAATCTCCACCAATCGCTTCATTTAAGGGCTGGTCATAAGTTGGTGGCATATCAAAACACACATTTTCATCAGGTTCTTCTATTAAAAGTGCTCTATTACGCTCCCCCATGGTCTTTCTACAATCGGAAGACTTGTGACCGGGTTCTCCACATTTGAAACACTTAAAGTTTCCGCTTTGAAACTGATTTCCAGCCCCTTGAGGAACTGTATTTGGCTAATTGGAAGTTGGAATAGTAGCCTTAGCAACCATGGGAGGTTGCACATCACCCCATTGATTTCCCTTTCTAACTTGAGATAAATGACCACCTCTATGGTAGCTTTGGTAAGGCTGTCCAGCCTTTGAAGACCCTTGAAACTGCTGACCAGATCTAGAAACACTCCGGTTTTGTTGTTTCTCTACCAACAAAGCTCGGTTAAAGGCTTCCGAAACAATCCATAAAGGTTGCAATACAAGAACGTCTTGGATAGAAGCCTTAAGACCACTTAGGTACCTTACAACCATTTGTTCTTCACTTTCATTCAAATCAACCCTTGCTACTAATTGATAGAAAGCATCAGTGTAGTCATCAACACTATCTGTTTGCTTAAGATTGTGCAAATTCTTATAAAGAGTTTGCATATAGTTGAAGGGAATGTAGTGTTGCTTAAGCTTCTTTTTCATCTTATTCCAATCAGTAATCTTACCCTTTCCACATCGTTGACGATGCACTTGGAGTTGTTCCCACCAAGAAGAAGCACTTCTTTGGAGACGAATTGACACCAACTTCACCTTATTTTCATCCAACACTTTATAATAGTCAAAAATTCTATCAATAGTATTGAGCCAATCAATAAATGTTTCCGGATTAAGGCTTCCCCTAAACTCTGGAATATCAATTTTCAGATTATACTCCAACTTGGAGTTGTCCTTTGCCACAAAAGATCTTCTTCTGTGATGAACCCCAAAGGGATTATCAATGGAAGTATCCGTACCCTCGGATTCATAACTCTCCTCACTGGAAGGTTGGAGTCGATAAACCATCTCTGTCAAGACCTCAATTTGCCTACTCAAATCTCCAATCTCATCTCTGTGCTGCTGGTGTTGTGGTGGATCATCATATCTGCCCACTGGTGGATGATTCTCAGCTCTAAAGTCTATGTCCCTTGCATTTCCCCTACCCTTTCGTCTTCTACCTCTGCCTCGTTGAGCCATAAGAGCAATATAAGCTCAAATAGTGATCTGAAATGCAGCAAGTGTAGCCAAACAGAAGTAACCTCACAGAAGCCTCAACTGTAGCAATATACAGAGTCAATCGAAGGACTAGAAGACTCTCAATCACGATCAAAGAAGCTAGAAGAAACTACGACTTCAATTCAGAAAGAGTTTGAAGCTTTCGATATCAGCTATGGGTTGCAACAACATAAATCGACACAAAATCAGGTCCTAATGCTTCGATCAGGTCCAGAACAAGTTGCAATCACAGGCTAGCAAGCATCGCAATACCTGATGCCCTTTAGACTTCAATTTCGAACCCAAACAGAGCTATGATGGAACCTGTACTGCCAATTCTAGAGTCGATTGTTGCAGATCTGTTTTTGATCAACCTAAAATAAGGTTTTCTCGAACCAAACAGAGCTCGACTGAAGCTTTAGAGCTAGAGAGTGACTCGACTGCTTGCTACAAAGAAGGCGACAACTGCTAGACAAACCCTAGGTCAATCAATCAAGGCTAAAGCACCATATCGTCATGTCAACAGAGATAATAGAGGAAAACAGGGCAAAATTTCACTTCGACAGGACTCGATTCTTTGCTCTGATACCAAATGATGAATTCGCACCAGCAACTCAAGCAAACTAGCTAGGAAAAGGCTAGAAAATGAGAGAGAAAGTGAGAAAAAGTGGAAGAAATTCTGTCGGATCTTATTCAGGAGAGAGAAAATGGAGCTCTAAGCTCTACAATTCTGTTTGTAATTCAATATTTCGAAAACTGACTTCCAACAGAACCTATCAGCTTGTTTATAGCAACTAAAAACTTGCAATTGACAAAAATACCCCTAGAAACCATGCTCTACTAACAGATATACTAAATGAAATGCTGAAAAAATAGAACTACTGATTTAACAAAGGCAGAAAAGACTGAACAGTCCTTCTTAACAAGCTTTCAGAACAAATAATCCACATCAGTTCTGGAGATCCATTCGGGGTAGAAGGAATGAAGAAAGCAGAGGAAAACAGAGGAAGATGAGGACTTCTGCCAAAGTTGTTTTTCCACCGATCAGTGAAGTTCCCTCATCGGTATGATACACTCTGTCATCTAATCAATGACTGATTTGTCTTCTCTTCCACGGTTTGGAGAAGGAGATCTTTCTTTTACGAGACTTTTAACAAAATTTTCTTTATGACCCCTACCAAATTTTCTTGGGCGGTGCTATACGTAGCAATTATCTACAACAATTAAAAACAATTCACACGGCAGTATTTATTAGACTAAAATACCCTTTTCTTTCGTTATCTCTAGCTACAAATCCATCAATGATTTTTCTTATTTGATTTCCTAATATTCTTTTTTGAAAGGGTATTCTCTCTCTTTACAATGTTTTGTACACTTAAGGGTAAAATTACAATGTTAAAACATATGTGTTGATGTGAAACTGATGCAGCGGAAAATTGCGGTTGAGACGAAGCTCTCCAAAAACAATCAAGCATCCACCAATTTGTTGATTGTCGCAAGAACAATACTAGATAGTAGGCAACCACAATCGATATTTACTCAAAAATATAAAAGCAGGTAATAAAGGAGTAACTCTTTCTCTCGATATTATTAATCTCAAAACAATCAATCATCTAAACTCTTTGTCATAAGACTTACATCCCTTTATATATAGAGAATTAATCCTACGAAATAGAAAAACTTACTTCTACTAGAACAAATAAGAAATAATTAGGAAACTAATAAAATAAAAGCAATAATTAAATAACAACGAAATAATTAAAACTCCAAAAATAGCTAAAATAAAATATAATTCCGAATCAGCAGCATCAGTAAAAGACTTGTGATGCATACGCATATTCCAAATATGCGTACGAATATGCGTACGCTCACATCATTCTCCCCTATTTGGAAAGAATTCACCCTCGAATTCGCAGCTTCATCCTTTGAGCTATTTATATGATAAGGAACCAAGTGCTTAACATCGAAAACACCATGAGTGTGAATACTACCACCCCATATGTAGCTGCTGGTATTGCGGATCCACTGCTTGATTCGTAAGGGTTCGATTGTACAAAAGTGATCACACCTTTCATCATTCTCCTTATTCTCCCTTGTTTGGAGAGAGTTCATCCCTGAACTCTACGAGTTGGCTTCATAGAAGTATTGATGTCGACCAATCCAGCTAAACAAATACTTTGAGAATTTTTTTTTGTTTCAATTGCCTCCAAAATTTATTTTCCCAAAAAATTTTTCTCTGCACCCCTCATTTCATTCAAAATTTTCAGCAGTAGAGGATTAACAACAAAACAAATATTTTCAATTCCAATAAAAGCATAATGCTTCAAACTCTTCAATAACAAAAACTTCATCCTCTTGAAAATCACCAAGTAGTTTAACACCACAACAAAAAATTATTGCTTGAACAATTTTTATTATGTGTCTCATAGGTTATAGCCTCCTCTTGCACTTCCAAATTTTCAATAATATTTGGCTCAATATCACCATCATCATATTCATCAAAAATAGGCGGAGAATTAAAATCAACTAATTTTTCAGCTTCAGTGTCATTAAAATTATTAAGAGAGAATTTTTCCACGAATTCAAAATTCTTACCTCCTTCAGCTTCATCCAAATCTTAATTCTCCACAATGACATCCTCAACAAAAACATCATCAACACTCTCTTTGTCTATAGTATGCAGAAACGGAGGTCGATGACTACGACACCGCTCAAGACGATAACTCTCGAATAGGGCTCGTACCACGTCTCTGAATTCTTGTTGCATTCGGGCCTTGTCCTCATGATAATACATGTCTTCCAGATTGGCTTCACAGCCTCCGGTACGTCCTTTTCCTCGTCTTAGCATGACAGCAAAAACGAACTGGACTTTAATACCAACTAATGTAGCGGAAAATACGCAGTTGAGACGAAGCTCACCAAAAACAATCAAGTGTCCACCAATCTATTGATTGTTGCAAGACCAATACCAGATAGTTGGTTACCATGATCGATATTCACTCAAGAACACAAAAGCAGGAAATAAAGGAGAAACTCTTTCTCTCAATATTATTAATCTCAAAATAATCAATCAGCTAAACTCTTTGTCATAAGGCTTACATCCCTTTATATATAAAATTAATCCTACGAAATAGGAAAACCTAGTTCTACTAGAACAAGTAAGAAATAACTAGGAAACTAATAAAATAAAATCAATAATTAAATAACAACGAAATAATTAAAACCCCTAAAATAGCTAAAATAAAATAGAATCGCGAATCAACAGCATCAGTAAAAGACTTGTGATGCGTACACATATTCCTAATATGCGTATACTCAAGGTGAGCATGCGTACGCCGATGCAATCTGCATCAAAAACTGTAGGGGTGTAAAATGGGTTGGGCTACTCTTCATGCGGGTTGGACTGGGCTCGGGCTGGGCCTAATTTGGGCTAATTTATTCTTTATGATTTCTTTATTAAATAACATTTAAACTCTATAAAATTTCTATACGTAAAATGTTTATAATTTATAAAGACATTTAC
The DNA here is from genome assembly GCA_039720395.1 of Liquidambar formosana. NCBI lineage: Eukaryota > Viridiplantae > Streptophyta > Magnoliopsida > Saxifragales > Altingiaceae > Liquidambar > Liquidambar formosana. The sequence continues at coordinate 35,682 of JBBPBK010000095.1, read as the reverse complement.
AAACATTATATCAATGTTTATATGATTTATAATTTTTATTATTTATAACAAGACATTTGCAAATGAATCGTTAGCTAAAATATATTTATTCTATTAATTGAGGAAAAAAAAAGGGAAGACATAATATTATTTTTGGTGTTTTTTATTGTTTGTTTGTTTGTTTGTATATTTTATTTCATTATTTTTTAATCTCATGTGAATCTAGTGATACATAAAACTCATATAGTCATATGATGATAGTATTTATTTACTATACAGAGGGAATAATAGTTATGCACTAGACCTAGTCTAATCCAGTCTTTCAAGTTTCCCAACGAGCCATAAGAGAAATTCAACGGAACTATGGAAAAAAAGTACCCATTTTATTAAAGAGTGAGGCTATTGCCACCACATAAAGTACTCAAAGCCCCCCATTAGTTTATATTTTTTGAGGTTTTATGACAAATATAAAAGGTTTTTACGAAAACTAATAGCATTGTTCACTAGAAAACATCATTCTGAACAGCTTTGTAGAATAAATTTTTTCCAAAATCTATCATTTAAGTATACTTTTTGGCCATTACAATCTCTATTTCATTTTTCATGAAAAATTGCCAAAAAGTGTACTTAAATTATAGAATTTGGAAAAACTCTCTTCTATAAAGTTGTTCAGAATGATGTTTTCTAATAGACTATGTGATAAGTTTTCATAAATTTTTTTTATATTTTTCATAAAACCTTAAAAATGTAAATTAAATGGGGAGCTTAGAATATTTTATGTGGTCCTGTCCCTTTATTAAATTTCCATTCAATTTACACAAACTAACAAACCCAACTGCGGGGGTTGAGAAAAATACACGTGATTGGCCTCTATGGACCACTGGGGTGTTGGTCTAGTGTTCTAATGGCACTTGGCTTATGGCTATGGGTGGTTAAGTTCGTTTAGAAACATAGAAAGAAAAGAAAAAAACATTCTGGCTCGTCTTCTCCTTCTTCGGAGAACTTCATCAAAATCGTAACCGCTCCTTTCTTTCCCACATGACCACATCCTTCTTCTTTCCGTTTAATTTGTTGTTGCTGATCGACAGCAGAGGGTCATCTATGACATAATGTTCCAATCAAAAGAAGCTCGGCTTATTTTCTTATTTTTATTATGAATAGTACACTTCCTATTGATCAAATCATCAAGAGAGATGCTTAGACGGTTTAGACTCTGCAATCAGCATTAATTTTGAAGCTACCCAATAACCCAAAGAGGTCACCATTTCAACTGTTTGTGTGTGTGTGTGTCTTTCCAAGGTAGTCATAGACATTTCTTTTAAGTAAACATACTGCAGAGGTAAATTAAACTCCCAAAATGCACATATATGTATCTGGCTCTTTTCCAAGTAATATGGCCCTGCCTTGCAAGAATTAGCAATTATAGAGTGAAAGTGAATATTTTATATGGAAGAGATTTGTGTTTAATGGACCTTACCTTTATCTTCAAGGTCTTTCCCTCCTAAGAACCCGTTCTGTCGTAGGACTACCAAAATCAGTACAAGGGGCACACATGAAGCAACAACAATGCCAGCAATAGCTCCAGCTGATATCCCTGTACTAACATTAAAGTCTACAAGCAGGAAAATATATAACTACATGACCAGGGAGAGATTAGAAAGAAAAGTGGAAATCTCAGACTACAAGATGAACTCACTTGGCGTCACCTCAATAGCAGATATAAGAGGTCCGTAAACAGCGATCTGAGGAATCGCACTAGTACCTTTCCCTGACCAGTATAAATGGATCTCCAGAGTGCTATTCTTAACAGTAACTTCAGGAAACTCCTCGAAGATTCCATTACCGACTACTTTGGCTTTGTCCATAATATTAAAATTCTCCCTTTCTAGCTTTCCCTGGGAAAAATGTCAAATTAACATCGTGTAAACTTGCACCAAAAGTCAACAATCTTTCTATTTCCGAAGCAGCACAAAAATGGAAAATGATTTCATGATGGTCCATCATTGCTCTCAGTAATGACGGTCTGACCCTCGCGGATTACTACTTTTGAGAATGTCAGGCTTGAAATTCTCAAAAGGTAATGACCAAAGCCCCATCATACCATTGTTGCTTTTCACAATTATGAACCATCAGCCTAACCATAATTGAACAAAATCTTGAAAGGAAACAAAACCGCTTACACGTCCCAATGAAGATTGATTTTTTTCAAAAGTAAAGATCACTTAGAATTCTGGTTGAGGGAACTATAACTCACTTGGATAAATATGTCAAAAATGCGCCTCCCGTTGCTGCTAAAGTTCTGGTCACCAGTATACATTATTTCAGCAAAATGGAGCCGCACTGTATAATTGCCCTTTCGCAAGCAAAGGGCATAGTACTTGAGTGATAAAGGAGCAAGGCGGGCTGTTCGATAATATGCTGGACCCATTACACTCAGATTCGATGTGTTTGTTGCTGTGTATAAAGTATGGGAGTTGTCCGTGAAAACCCCTGTACTGCTATAAGCCCAATTCTTTTTATCAGTGGCATGGAAGTATGAGGGTCCCATTCGGTTTAAGTCCTCTTCATATTTTTCCCCGTGAACGTTTATCTCCTTTCCTCCGCAATTGATACGCAGAGTATGGTCTGCAGATGCGATGAAAATAATGTGAAAACAATAATTTCGTTAAGATTTGTAAGTATAGATGAGGAACCCCCCCACCAAAAAAAAAAAAAAAAAAAAGAGGGAAAAGAAGAAGATCGAAGAAGCGGGGCCGGAAGTAAGGGTATGAAGCAGGGTCACATAAAAGAGTCAAGGGTTTGGGATGTGTTTAAAATATACACTGTGCATGTAGGTTGACTTGGGCTCCCAATTAACCAATGGAAAATTCTACAATACCTATGGGGGTTTCACCCCCCAAGGGGTAAGTGGTTACAGTGTGTGATAACTCCTAGTCACAAATGTGACTACATACCACTTGAGGTACCGTACCCCTTTTTTGGGTGTGGATACCATAGAATTCCCTATAACCAACATATACATATATATAGGGGTAAATTTGCAAAAATTCTGAAACTATGGCAAATTGTCAGAACATTTTATTTTGGGATCTTCAAAAATAAAATAAGCTTTGGTTGTTTGTAAAACAATAAAGAGATACAGGACCTACTTGAAAAATAAATGGTAAAATAAAAGAGGGGCTATTGCCACCACAAAATTCCTTTGCACCCCCCACTAATTTTACACTTTTCAAGGTTTTATAAAAAATATAAAAGGTTTTCAGGAAAATTAATTGAGTTATCCATTAGAAAACATCATTTTGAACAACTTTGTAAAATAAAGTGTTTCCAAAATTTATCATTTAGGTAATGGCCAAAAAATTCACTAAAACAATAGATTTTGGAAAAACTTTCTTGAACAAAGTTATTCAAAATGATGTTTTCAAGTGGACAGCGCACGACTAGTTTTCATGAAAACCTTTAATTAATACTTTTCATAATACCTTAAGAAGTATAAAATAAGTGAGGGGTGCAAAAAAAAAAAAAAAAATTGTCGTGGGCTCGTGGCAACAGCGGCCTCCAAATAGAAATAGAATAGAAATAGAGTTTATTTTAATTAAAAATCCAAAAACCCGAGTCTCTTCAACGAGAGAGATGACTCCACTTTCAGGCAGCTGAATCTCAGCCCAATTTCCTCTCACAATAGCAAGGTTCACTCAATTTTTCTTTGTCCTCCCACGATTAGCTATTGTTCCATTTCATTTAGAACTATGATTCTCACTAGGCAAATGTAACATCCTAGATAATTATTAGAAGTTGATTTTTGATTGTGTTGGTATTAAAATTTTGTTTGGAAAATGGTAATATTATCATTATTATTTTGTTATTAGTATTATTAGTATTAGTAGAAGATACAAGATAAATTGATTAAGCAATCTTATAATCTAATTGGATGGCATTAGTATGGGATTTGAGGTGGCACTTGCAGAGACATGCTTGCATTAAAATTATGAGGTGTCATCATTTAAATTCACAAATTGCATGGCATGCTATGTGTCAATACTAGGATTGGTTTGGCACTTCTATGTAAGGGTGACATGATTTTAAAATTGACATGTGTCATTGGGGTGTCATCACCTTAGCACTTGAACGGTGGTGACTCACCCTTTTGGCTGGCTATATATATGATCTTTATTGCTTCCAACTCAAAATCTGAATGTTTAGAAAGAATATGAAAAAGATAGAGATGTAGAGAGAGAATGTCATTTTATATAGGGAGTTTTGCTAACTCTTGTATATGTTGATAGAGGTTTTGAATTCAAATATACCAATTATAGGTAGGGGTTTAATATTTCTTGTTCAATAAGTGATGCTTATTTTGATGCTATTATCTGAGATAAAGAATTATGATGGATGATTTTATTGAGGCCTATATATTTGAGAATTGTATTGTTATTGATCGTTAGATTATATTCGAGGTGTATAAATTGGAATTCGTATTATTTGGCCTATCTATTATTTTTAAATAAATGCGTGTATTGCATGTAATGTTTGAAACATTATTTATTGTCTAGGAATTGGATTTCCTACTGGGCAGTTGTCGCTCACCCAAATTTATTTCAGGTCATTGTCGTTGGAAGCACGTACGTAGTAGAATTGGAGTCGAGATTTGGAGAGATTATGTTCATTTATTTTATTTGTATAAATTGATGTAAGTTTTATTTAATGAGTTGCGCAATGTACATTCATATGAGTTTTGGGTTAGCCACCGCTTTCCGCAGCTGTACAATATTTTGTAATTTTTAAAAGAAATTTATTTTTGAAAGAGGTTTTATTGGTACGGAACTCGTAAAATTGAACGTATTTTGAGGGTCGTTATAGCAGAACCGATATTTATTCATGAATCTCATTGGAATCTGTAAAACTGTGTTTCTAGAGTTGGCTCAGCTCCTATATGATGCACAAGGAAAATGCTACTACTCTTTACACCAACTCATGTGGATGATGAAATGGTGCAAGATGGTTTATTATTTTCTTAATGAGTTAGAGTCACATCATGTCTTGGTGCATGTAACACTGCTCAATGCACAATACCTAGTTCTATATACTCCGTAATGTCTAAAAATTAATGCCACTTCATAATGGTAGTACATCTACAGTAGGACTCAATACTTACAACGAGGTTTGTGGGGACAGGGGAGGTCCTTCTTCAAGCACCAAGGAATTCTATAAAAATGAAACTTTCGGTTTAGTTGCTCATTTAAAATCTAATGTAGTGCAGACTGCAGATAAGTAGAACAAGTATGAACTTACGTTTCGTTCTCCGAATATGAATAACTGGAAACTAAATTCCTGTCGAATGATAGAAAAAGAATGACTTGTAGATGACACGAGAAAAAAAAGGAATAATATAATTTAATGAATGGAGAAATGCTTACACTTGTTTTGACACGCAAAAATCTAGAGGTGGCTTGGAAAAATTGTTGTAAGATACATCACTGCAATAAAGTATTGGTAATCATGAATTTCTTTATTGTGAAAGAATGATTACTGAATGAGAGATCAAGATCAATTGCATCAGATCTCCAGAGAACATAATCAGAGAAACTATATATACCACAGATATGTAACATTCTACTATACAAGAATCATTTATAGCAAATAAAAAAAATATTCCAGAGATTAAAGAAACACTAACAATCCTTGGTCACTTTCCAATATCCAACTGGGTATTTCTCCACTGAGTGAGTTGTTAGTCAGAAACCTACATCCATAAACAATATCAAGTTTCACTTGTAAAAAAGAAGTAATCGATCAAGGACAAAATACATCAAGTTTAGGACTAAATGTACACATGTTCGGGTATAAACTTTGTTCTATGTACTTATTAACTTACAAGTAATCTAGATTTTCCGTGTTATCAACTGTAAATGTCCCTGGTATTTCACCAGTGAACCTGTTGAAGCTCAAGTCTCTACAAGAAAAAAGTTCATATGACATGAATCAGATAAAATTGTTTTCATGAATGATGGACTATATTGTAATCTAATTCATTCAGAATGGAGCCACTCAAATTTGTTTTCCAAAACAGTTCACAGATCAATTCCATAGAATGCAGTTGCCAAAACATTTCACAAATGCATTGCATATGGGTTCGAACCCCTCCTAAAATGAATTGGGCCAAGTTAAACACCGATGGTAATCCCATTCCCGCTGGAGTGGGCGGGTTTATTCGCAATCGTAATGGCCAGTGGATATTGCAAGTTATGCAAGAAATGTGGGCCGGAGTTAAAGTGTTGTAGCGGTGTTATGGGCCCTAAGGGACGGCCTCTAAATGGCTTATGAAAGGGGCATTATGAAGTTTCAAGTGGAGTTGGATGCATGAGCAGCATTCACCTTGATTAACTCCAATGATAATAACCTACTTTAGTATGGTGCTATAATACTTGATCGCATGGTGGTTCAGAGAAGAATTGGAAGTGGAGATAGTAAAAATCTTTAAAGGAAGCCAATTATTAGTTGATTGCAGATGGCATGATAGCGTAGTGGCAATCTCTTCACTCATTGAGAGTGTTCTTGGATTCAAGCTCATGGAAGAGCACTGATACCTTTTTGTTGATAATTTGGGGGTGAGTTGTTTGGATTAGGAGTGGGTTCTATCAATTGTTAGAAAAATAAATTAAAATATAAGCTAACTTTCTAGACAAGAGAGGGACCACGTACGTTAAAAATACCTTTTATCATCTTAGAAAGTCCTGGATTGTTAGGGATTAGGGGTAGGGGGAAATTACAGATTGTTCTGGCAACAGGCAAATAATTACAGTTAGTAGTCATTCTAATTTTAGTTAGTAGTCATTTACTACAAAGTTAGTAGTCATTTGTATTGAACTATAATTATTTACCCGTAGCCAAACCAATCTGTAATTCCTCCTATATCAATTGCCAAAAGAAAAAATATATATAATTATACAGTAACTGTAATACCCCTTATAATTATTATAAGTTAATTATATGTTATGTTGGGATTGAATTTTATTTGAAAGATAAAAATATTGTTATTGTTATTATGTTATGAATATTAATAGTATTAAATAGAATCATTTGATTAAGCATGATGTGGCAATAATAGTAGGAGGTGGCAAATAAATAACAATAAGCGGCAATTGTAGAAGCATGAGGTGGCACACAAAACATGAGGTGGCAGCTTAGTTTAGGTGGATACCTAAATGATGGACACATCAAGGGACACTTGGTAATTAGGTTTGATGCAAGAATGCATGTACAAAGACACTTGACAACAAAGGACGCATGACAATTTGATTTCATGCAAGAAGTGTATATATATATCCTTATAGTTAGACATTGTTTTAACAACTTTGGGAGAGTAAATTCTTGTGCAATGAGTTATGGTTATTTCTGTGTTGTAGATATAGCACACGTGCATTGCACGTGAATATTTTTAAATAATATTAGTTATACAAAATAATAAATACATAAAGATTTTATATTTTTTTCATAAAAGATAAAGTTTAAAATTCAAAAGTATATTTTTTTTTTAATACCAAAATTGTCCATGAAAGATTAAAAACTCTTTAGACATACATTCATAATTTTTTTTTTCTACATAAAACGGAATATTTAAAGAGTTTATATTCATATATATTATCATGCAACTTGATAGTTGCTTTAGGAAAAAGAATTTGAGTAAGAATGTAACTTTAATTTGTTTAGAGTTTGAGTTAAAATCTAACTTTCTTTTGTTACCAAATGATAAGAATGTTTACTATGTGTTTCAATTAAAGGAAGGGTAGATTTGTATTTTAATTTTTTTTCAAATAAGGGTATATTGGTCGTTCAAAAGTTTTTCTGAGATTCAACCTTTTATAGGTAGTATAGATATATCAAACTCTAATTTTATGTAGGGTGATATATATATATATATATATATATATTTGAATCTGAATCGAGGAATTATGATCATTGTCATTATTGATTTGAGGAGATAATTTAGTCTTGATCATCATTCATCAAATGGTATTTGAAGAATATAATTGAGAATTTGTATTATTATGTTTTGTGTACTGTTTTTATGATATTTAAAACTTCATCTATCATGTAGGAATTATTTTCTGTACTGAGCAGTTGTAGCTCACCCCAATAATTTATAGGTAATCATCGTTAGAGGCACGTAGTAGAAGAAGGGTCCAAATTTGGATAAATTATTGTATCAATTTATATTATTTATTATTTGTATAAAGTTGAAGCAAATTTTATCTACTTAGTTGACTAATGTAATATTGATGATTTTTTGGGTTAGCCATAGCTTCCGTAGTTGCTCAATGTTTTATAATTTCAGAGGAAATTTCATTTTTGGAAAATTTAACTTCTTATGGAGCTCAAAAAATTGGACGTGGTTTTTGTTAACCACGCTTGGAAATTAGGGGCATGACACAACTTTCTAGCCAAGAGAGGGACCACCTTAACTGCACCATCTTACAAAGTCCTCCTAGTGAATTACGTAGCATTTTATTTCAAAGAAGAATTGTATACCCTCCTGTTATGTTTCCAGATTGTGTTAATGACTTTCCTTTCCAGCAAGATAAAATAAAATAAAACAAGAGGATATCAGCATTGGCTGAAAAGATAAATTCAAGAATCCAAGCATCTGTACAGGAAAGCCCATCAAAAGCAACTTACAAAACTTTTAGTGTCTTCATCTTTCCAATATAGTTTGGGATTGAACCATTAATTAAGCAATTTCTCAATACCCTGCACCACACAAGATAAAACGAACCAGCTTGATAAATTAGTGGAATGACAAACTAAACAATAAAAATGATTGCACCTTGCAGAAAAATAAATCCATATTTAACTCACAGTGTTTCCAATTTTTCCAGATTTTTCAAATCAGGGAAACTTATATATGATCCTTCCAAATCAGATATCCTCCTGACAAAGAAGAAGCATCTCATCAAATTAATTGTTTCATCTCTCTATATTTAAAGTTTGCAACCATGCATAACATCACTGAACTGAATATAGCAAGTATCAGATAGTAGTAGAACATGTGCTCACAACTCTTCTAATTTTTTCAACTTGCTTATGTTATAAGGTATGGGGCCCACCATGCCTGTGCCTTCCATATCCCTACAAAAGGTCAGATTAAGAGTAAATTTTGAATATCATCAAATAAATCCTAGTGGGTAAAAACAGTACGTGACAGAAAAATGAAATCAATTATAGTACTCACAGTCTCGTAATATTTCCCCAGGCCCCAATAAGAGGAGGTATCATGCCAGACAAACTACTTCCATCTATCCCACTAGAAGCAGTACATGGAGTCAGGGTGTTCAAACTAGAAAATAATAGATGTCCAAAAAGTTGTATATATTACTTACAAATCTTCTAAATTCGTTAAATTGATAAAACTTTCCGGTATACTTCCATTGAAATTGTTTCCAGAAAGAATGCTGCAAGAGTAAGAAACAGTCTGTCAAGAAATCTATATGTGCAACATGAGAAAAAAAAAAAACAGAGAATTAGTACTAGTACTAGTACTAGTATAGTGGAGTTAGTAGTAGTAAGTAATGTCTTGCCCTTACGACATTATGAGGTGTGTGAAATTACCCCATCAAAAAATAAAAAATAAAAAATAAAAATAAAAAGGCAATTCAAATATGGATAGAGCTACGAAGCACGCATACGAATACGCCGATTTGGTAATTCTCAAACAAGGGAGGATATGATATGTTGGGGATATGTTAATAATTAAATCTATTAATATTTGGTCTAAAACATCAATAATAACAAATAAATAAAATATCTACAAAATCAATTAATATGCAAAAATAAATGACCAAATAACAAATCCATAGCCATCAACCATGTTCATCATTCATTAGAAAATGAAACCTCCAAAATGACAACATTACAAGATAACCATTTAGTCATCTATGATGCAAGAGAAATGAAAGATGGACATCAATACATCATCGATGATGTCCATCTTCCTTTGACAAAAAACCAACTCCAACTTCCACCAAGAATAAAAAAAAGATTGTTTTCAAGTTTCAAATTTTCAGGCTTAGTGGGGCCTTAGACTTCAAAAAATTACCTTTGGTGGCCAACTCCCAGCGTAATACCAAAACAGAGAAATCTGGTAGTCACTCTGTATCAAGTTGGCAATCAACTTGTAGTAAGTTGACAGAAAATTTTCTTTTATTGGTATTAATCTAGGAAATGATCATCAAAAGGTACTGTCCCGATTAAGTCATAATTACCATATGTTGCTATAGTACTACGCTTCAGACGGGCTCGGGCCGAGCTACCCATGGTATGGAATTTTTGGGCCAAGCTCAGGCTCCCACTAAAGGCCCAAGCCTTGCCGGTATTTGGGCTCGGGCCCAGGCTTGTGCTTTCAAGCATCTAGCTACCCATGGGCCTTGGGCTTTTGATGAGGCCTATGCATATTTAGATCTAGTCATTTTTATAAATCGTGTACAAAAATGGAATTAGTCACAAGAAGGTTATAAATTAGCTCTCAAGAAACACAAACTATAAGTATGCACTATGTAGTTTGATAGTAAGTTTAACTTGTTCCAATTGGAGCTTATATATATATCAGCCGGTGAAGGAGCTTTGTAGTAAATTGTTCGATATGAAAGTGGCTTCACTTGATATTTTAGGTACCAGAGTGAAACTACCATTATATGGTGGAGTTAATTGTAAATTTGTAATTAAAAGGATAAGAGATAGAGTTTATGAGATAACTACCATACTCTTTAATCCTACTAGATTTAGGGCCAAGAAAACCTTAGCAATTGTAACCGTGGAGTGGTCTTCTATTGTTGAATGGTGTAAGATTCTTTCCAGATTCGATGTTAATATTCTTGTTGGACTAGATTATGAAACTAAAGTGTTTTCTATAGGTTATATATATATATGTGTGTGTGTGCGTGTGTGTGTGTGTGTGTGTGTCGCCACTAAAGTAGTTCAACTTGCAAGTCATTTTCAATTTAGGTATATATATAGTTTTGATTATTGTTAAGTTTCCAACCTAAAAGTTTAAGCTATTAAGTGGAGGGCCAAACAGGTATATCAAGTCATATCAATTTTTTATAGGAGGCTTCTATTGGCACCCAAATACTTGCTTTTCATCCCCCACTTATTTACATTTTAAGATTTTATAGAAAAATACAAAAAGTTTTCTCAAAAACTGTTCGTGCCGTCTATTAGAAAATATCATTTTGAACAACTTTTTGAAAGAAATTTTTTCCAAAATCTATCGTTTAATTAGATTTTTTAGTCATTTATCAACTGAAGACTATAAATGACAAAAAAGTCTATTTAAACAATAGATTTTTGAAAAACTTTCTTTTAAAAAATTGTTCAAAATAATGTTTTCTAATAGAATATGTGATCAGTTTATATGAAAACTTTCTATATTTTTTTATAAAATCTTAAAGTGTAAAATAAGCGGGAAATGAAAAGCAAGTATTGGGGTGCCAATAGAGGCTCCTTTTTTTATATATAAACGATGTGGGCTGTGGGACTTCCTAATACTCCTCCTCACGTGCAGGCCTAACAAGACAATAATGGGTCTGTCACGTGGACAACAACAACAAGCTCACAAACGAAATAAGCCCAACAACAACAATAATAATGGGCTCATAAATGAAACGGCCTAACAATTACATGTTTTGATACCATGTTAAGTTTCCAACAAAAAAGCTTAAACTATTAGGTGGAGGCCCAAATAGGTATATCAAGTCATATCATTTTTTATATTTAAATGATGTGGAATGTGAGACTTCCCAACAAACATGTATGGGATATCCCATACAATTATAGCCATTCATGAGTGATGCGCGCGCATGTTATCCATAGATGGCTGTGATCGAGATAGTCCAGGATATCCCGCACTTGAACAATCCTGTATATATACAAAACTTTGATCATGTGCAGGATATTCCAGATATCCCATTTGATCACGGTCGTCCGTGAGCAAAACACATGTGTGCATGAATGCGCGCGTGTCAAATGGGATACTCCAAGATATCCTACACAAGATCAGCCCTCTATATATACTAGATATGTGCACACGTGCACACATAATTGGCAAGTTTTGGTGCGACTGTGTGGGTAAAATGTGTGTTATGTATATTTATTACTGTGTAAAAGTATTCTAATCTAATAAAATAGTTTCTGTTTCAGGAATTTCTTCACGTGTTCACTCTAACAATGATCATAGAAAAATTGTGCCATTCATTGTGAACTCCACGTAGTGATACAATTCACATACATATTCATTCATCTAGTATATTTACTACACATGCATGACATTTCATAACCCTAACGATTCACAACTAGAATGCAAGGTATTTGAATATTAAAAGAGGGAATGAAAATAATCTTACAGTCTCCGCAAGTTGCTCAAATTTCCAAGATTTTCATGAAGAGGTCCGCTAAGTTGATTATCTTCTAAGACCCTGGAAAAGACAATTTAAATTATAAACAAGGTCAAGCATCAGTCATTGCCGTAATAGACATTCAATTCTATAAATTTAATAACTTACAGCTCCTCAAGTGTAGCAATGCCACCAATTTTCCCAGGAATACTACCATTGATACGATTCCCCAGAAGGGACCTGTAGTGTACCAACAATTACAAATTTTCAAATCCATTACTATTCACCAATTATCTAGAAAATAAAGACTCATACATTTACAAATGCAAGTAAAGAACAACTTACAGAATGACAAGGTCATGAAGTTGAGCAAGACTCTCTGGGATTGATCCAGTCAAATAGTTACGAGTGAGATCACTGCTTAAAAAGAGAAACTTCAAGTCTTTCTCAATTTGAAATCATCATTAAACAAAGGGAAATACTACATACAGCAATTAACTGTAGCAACTGATATGGCATGCTATGGTATATCCTATGATAACCAAGGGAGTGCTAACGGTTGTCAAAATGCCACATCAATTGTTGTCTTTGGTTGTTGTATTTAATTGCTACCTATAGCATTACCCTTAAACAAAAGGTTTCTACTTTGGAGGAGAGTTGGTAGTTAGTTGGATTCTACTAAGATGTTGGAGGGACTATATCTATACTACCTATAAAAAGATGAATGTGAGAAAAACTTTTGATTGACTAATATACCCTTATTTTAATTTTTAAATACACAACTACCCTTCTGCATATATAGGAAATATAGTAATATAAAACACATACCTTAATAAGAATTCTAAGAAAACTATAATTCGTATAATAATTAAATAAAATCAAACCCAAATAGGAATTCTAAGGAAATAGAAACTATAATTCGTAAAACCCTAACAATGTTAACATATAAATACAAATAGAAACACATTATAAAAATCATAAAACCCTAACACAGGAAAGAACAACTACTGCTTCCTTCTTCTGCGTCTTCTATGTGCCTTCATTGCGTCTCCTTTCTTCTGGTGCTTTGTCTAGTATGTAGTTTTCAATAAACTTGACTCATATATACAAATTATGTTTAAACATTTAAATCTCTGCCTGTATAAACATTTAAATCTCTGCTTGCATTGCATGATTGGACTTTTAAATCTCTATTTAAATTGCAAAATTAGCAAGAAAAAGAAGAGAATCAAAGATGAATCGGTTGAATGAAAATAAAAAAACGCATGCTTGAACAAAAACAAATGAAACCCAGATTAAGAGGCTAAAAAAAAAAAAAAAAACTTGAATTGCATAAGTAAAGTTTTGAATAGCACATATAAGCTTTGATTATTTTCTAAAGATTCGCATATCAGAAAAAACATGAATTGCATTATTGAACTTTTAACTTGCTGCTGTTGCATAATTTTCATATTTTGTTGAGAATTCATATATAATCTCTAATTTTTGAAAATAATCAAGTCAAATTACCAAGAAAAAGAAGAGAATCAAAGACGATTCAATTGAAGGAAAATTGAACAAAAACAAAACAAAACCCCAAAAAAAAAAAAAAAAAAAAAAAAAAAAAACCATTAACGAATGCACAAGAAAAAAAGAAAATAAAAAGGGAAGGTCTAATGAACCACAAAGAAAAGTCCCTATTAAATCGTGAGGTTCATGAAACTTTACAATATCTACCTGCAAACCCAAAATACCAAACTAAACAAAACAAAACCAAAAATAACAAAAAGAAAAGAAAATAACTTAGATCACAACCCCCCCCCCCCCCCCCCCCCCCAAAAAAAAGTTCGAAATCATTTAAAAAAAAAATACAGGCCCAAAAAAATAAAATCACAAGCAGTGATCCACCACGCATCGACGAAAAAAAAATATATATATATATATATATATAGATATCGAAATCAAATCATATCAAATAACCTATGTATAATGAAGTTTCAAAGATAATTTTAAGCACTATGATTTGGGAAAGATAATGAAAAAAAAATAGTAATCATATCAAAAGAAGTAAAGGATTGAGTGATCAAAGTGCTTTCATCTTATGCAAAGGCATGATAAAATTATTAAATTTAAAAAATTATTATCATTATTGAAAAAAATAATTTAACTCAAAAAAATTCACGTGCAACGCACGTGTGCACCAATTAGTATATATATAAGGGAAAATGGCAAAACGGTGGGTCAAAATATAAATAATTCCAACAAGAGGGCTAAAACTCCCATATTCAATGCAAAGTGGCAATAATGAACCTTAATACCTAAAAGAGGGATCTATCATTTCTAATTTTATAACACCTAGTTTACCCTTTTACTTAAATTTTTACTGTTACTCCAGTATCAACCCATTCCATGCTTTCCTAATTTAAACGTCTCATATCATAATTAAATTAATACCTACCAACATAATGGGATTTGAGATTAATTATCAGAATGTAAATAAATTAAATTATTATTATTATATCTAGTATGTAACAAGTTCTTTTCATTTATTTTCTTGTCAACAGTGATGGGTTGCACATAATAGAAGAACAAAATGCGATAATCTTAAGAAAGTTTTCCCTCAAAATGTATATTTATAAATTCTAAGAAATAAAATTCTGAATCCTAGTAACATGACAAATGAAGCTGAAATAATTATATATGAAAATTTTGAGAAGAAAACACAATTTGTTTGCAAAAAGGAAAACAAAAATACCTAAAAAAATGGATGGGAAGAGGATACGTTCAGATGCCTAAAAAATAAAAAATAAAAATCGTCCATTATGACGGCAATAGGTGTGTAGACTTTCTTGCTAACTAGGGACATGAGTACCATGGTCCAACCTTACTCACGGAACCTCCTATGGGGTTGGGGGAATCTTATTCTTGATGACATTGGGGGCTTACTGGAAGCTCGGCTATAGTTTCTTTCTTTCTATCCTTTCCACCAAAGGAAAAGAAAAAAAAAAAACAAAGGGAGGAAAAGTTGGAATAGATTCAGGAAAAGACTTGGGTAATGTAAAAATATTTTCCAAGACATGTATAATAGGCATTCAATCCTAAATTCATTCTTTTTAGGAACTAAGATTCATTATTACCATTTATTATTATTTTTTTTTGGATAAGTATTACCATTTTAAATTGAATATGGGAATTTTGGCCTTTTTATTGGAATTATTTCTATTTTGATCCACCATATTATCATTTCCCCCTATATATAATTCTGAAGAAGAGGCATAAGTCCTTAGAGGATTGTATTCAATGAAAATATTAACAGGAAAAAAAAAATATTTTTATTTTTTATTATAACACAAGTGACAGCTAAATCCTAGAAAGATGATCAATAAATTTTTAATTTGATGCGAATGGGAGGATTTAAAGCAAGTTTGGATGTCTTGTGACATTAACTACTTAAAAGGTGTTTCAACTTCTCATTCCCACGCTTGGCAAAAAAAAAAAAAACTTCTCATTCCCACTTTGGGAACTAATAACACTAATATTAACATGGCAACATCAACATAACCACCAAGACATAGGATTGTGATTATTTATTGAAATCTTAGAATGCCTTTATCTTTCACAAGTTCCCAGTATTAAGGAAATAAATCAAGAGAATGGCAATCAAGGAATGGATCAAGAAAAATTAAAAATAAATCAAAAGAGCATATCAAGGAAAGAGATTGAGAAAATATAATGGAAAAAGTCAAAAAAGATCTTTGAATTTGTTTCCTTCTTTATATGATTTCATTATTATTTATTTCCTTATAATTTATTCTTGTTCTCTATATAAACCCACTAAAGGGTTGGTTGTAGGCAACCAATCATCATTGAAATTCAGTTTTTCTATAATCAGAAAATCAATTAAAAGCCCATATAACACAGAACTATCTACCTAATGCACACTAATTATTTAATTTTAAAAGAAACTCATGGAGCAATAAGCTTATGAAGCAACGAGGTAAATTGACTTCTCGATGTAGAGAAACCTGTACTTACATTTCTTGCAGATATGAAAGATTCCCAAATTCATCAGGTATAGTTCCGCTTAGATTGAGACCCTTCAGTTGGCTGTAATTCAAGTACTTAGTAAGAGAGAGAGACGGGATTTTTTTTGGGGGGGGGGGGGGGGGGGGGGGGAGAAAGAATTAATACACGGAATAACTTACTTATCGAGAACTATAAATATTAATCAAACAGGAAGGCAGCAGTATGCAGAAAATTCTGAAATTCACATTATGAAAAAATGACAATCTCCTTAAGCACATGTTACAACATTGGAAAATAGATAGCACTACCCAAAGAGAAAAAAAAAAAAAAAAAAAAAAAACATGAAAAGATTATTGCATGGAATTGCAATAATTGACATGAAAAAATGACAATCTGTTATATTTTTCAATTTTTCAATTTTTTCTAATTGACAATAATAAATTTTTTTTTAAAAAAATAGTAATATGATAAATAATTTTAACTAACGAAGAGATAGAGATTTAAAATAAATAAATCTAATAGAAACTTATATATAGAGCCATAGAGTAGAGGGGGGAAAGACCGAAGAGGGTTAAAATAAAAATTTGGGATCCAATCAAAATGATTCTGTATAAGAATTAAAAGAAAAAAAAAAAATTAAGTGTGGCTGCTGCCCCACTGGGCCCCATGTTAGTCATTAACTAGTCCCGCCTATGAAAAGCATTTGAATTTCCACCATCTAAATTGTGACTCTGTCACAAAGGCAGCAGATCAAAAATCTCAAAATCAGACCATCCAAAATCACTAAATTGCAATGTCCTAAGTAGGGTCTTTCATTCTTTTTTTCCTCTCCTTTAAACAAAAAAAATGGTTAAATACACAATTTTGTATAAAAAAAAATATAAGAAGAGATGGTCATACATGTTTGTGACATGACAAGTGGTGCTGTTGTTGAAAGTACAGTTGCAAGTGACATTGCTGAGAATACTGGCGTCCTCGGTGTAGTTCCTATTTAAGGGAATTAAACCTGGCGGTCCATTGCAAGAAGATGAGTTGACGTTCCAATCTTTGTAGTTTAGTTTTGTGGCAATTGCTTTGAGAGCTTGCACTGTTACATAGAAAGTAGGTACAAAGTTTGATCAGTAGTGTGCATCAATAAACACATGAATGTATGATGCAGAATGAATATTAGTAATAACACCCACCAACCGTAATCCTCTCATAATCAATCACAAAAACCCAAAATTTAAGATTACCAAATAATAGTCAATTTCGTGACAGAGAATAATAGTCAATTTCTTGGTTTGTCCTTTCACATTGCAATGTTCATATTTTAAACATTTTAAAAAAATAAAAATTAATGATAAGGGTATCTCATGTTTTCTTCCTTCGAGGCCGGTTTAAATATAAACTAATCCCTTGACCATTCATGTGAGATGTCCTATACCCAGATTAGTGACAAAAAACAATAGTCAATTTCGTGTTTTGTCCTTTCACACTGCAATGTTCATAATTTCATTTTTTATGCTGGTCCAAATTTTAAACCCTTTTTTTTTTTTTTTTTTTTGGCCAAACAAAGGGTATCCTAAGTCATTGGACCCAGACTAGACTCCCATGATGCACAATTTATACCAGTCAACCAAAGCCAAGGCTTTGTTTGGTAGAGAAGAAAAGTGAAGGAAAGGAAAGGGGAGGATGAAAAGGTAAAAAGAAAGATACCTTGTCACTTGTTTGATTAAAAAAGAAAAGAAAAAGTAGAAGAAAGAAAAAAATGAAAGGGTGAGATTTCCTTGTAACCCAACAAAATCTTTCAAGTCGAAGGAAAGAATATGTTAGTTGATATGACAAAAATACCATTTTTCGTCAGATCTGAACTTTGCGAAGCAAGTCATCACCAGGAGAAGTAGGAGAAGAAGAGAGATGTTCTTCGAGGTCAAAAGCATAAACTCCATTTCCTCTACAACTCTTCTTGTTTGGTTCAGTTGGAGCAAGACGACTAACAGAGTGGCCTTAAAAACCAAGTGCGCGCCAATATATATATATATAGATATATCGAGAGAGAGAGAGAGAGAGAGAGAGGGAGCAGTGCCAAAATCAAAAAGAATAATCAAAGTCTAGTTTAATGGAGAGAAATCAATGTAGAGAGAGAGATGGGGAAAGAGATAATCGTGGAGAGATAGAGACAGATAAATATGATATTTGAATATATTGCATTGGAGAGATAGAGAAAAGAGTGGTTGGAGATTAGGGCATTCCATTATTATTCCACGGGAAAGAGGAAGAGGGAAGGAAAGAGAGGAGTTTTTTCTCAAAAAAAATTAGGTTAAATTACACCTACACCCCCCCTAGTTTATAATAACTACAGATGCACCTCCTCTTATTTTCGAAATTACACTATCACCCCCTATAAAAAAAAAGTTGACTGAACGGTGTTAATAAAACTCATAAAATGATGCAAATACCCCTATAATGCAAATAGCCTTCTTTTATTTTTTATTTTTTATTTTTTTTTAACCCAAATCTACTTACTCAAATGAGGTGGTAACCTGGCAAATTAATTTTAAATATATTTTTTTTTTGGCAAATTAATTAAAAATCTAGTTGAATAAATAATTGTCTCTAGGGAAAAAATCTAACAATTGCCACATCAGTTGGAAAAAAAAAATTAAACTTTTTAGTTGAATAAATAATTGTCTCTAAAGAGGATCATTTATTACATTATCATGTCACTTATTTAACTTCTATTTTTTCTAACTTTAGCCTCCAATTTTATTTTAATTTATTTTATGACATTTGTAATCATAGATGTGGTAGAATGTTTTTTACGAAAATAAAAGAAAGTTTTGCTTTCACTAGAAAATAAAAGTATTCTTTGCTTTAACTTTCGACAATGATTAAACATTTTGAAACATTCTAAAATAGAAATTGTGATCAAACAAAGCGGAAGAGAGGGATTAATAAACACAATATATATATATATCTATATATATATATATATATATATATATATATAGACTCTTTTTAATATATATCAATTGCATTTGATATAATTTTACATCAAGTGCAATCCAAAACTCTTATTCGTGATTTATATTTTGCGAAACCAATTATTAGATTGAATATATAAGTCATACATGCCAAAAAGTCTAATTGATTTGAGATTAAGAGCTAGAGGCCGGTTTCATCCATAAATGTTTATAAATGAGCACTTGTTATTGATTAAAAAATTTAAGTGTTTTATTAAATTGTAATCAATCTTAGATCAACTTAATTTTTGGCATGAATCGCCAACATGAGATGAAAAAGATATCCAATCCAACGGTTGGTTTCAAAAAAATATGAGTAAATTGCATAAAGTGCTTTTGATATTGAATTGATTCTTTACAAAATATGAATCACAGATAAGAGTTTTGGCCAGAGTGTACTTGATCACCTAGCTTTGATCAAGTGCACCTTATAGCAATTTTATATACAAGAAAGCTAGAACCACAAGAAGCTACATGTATCTTCACTACTTGGGGTCCCAACATGTCAAAATAATTATCTATAGATTAGCGTATGACAGCTTTACCTTCTATTAAAATTATTAAAATATTGAAGAAAAAATTAAATATCTCTGGCAGGGACAAAGCTCACCTTCATCTTTTGGCAATTGAGAAGCTCCAAAGGCAAAAGTGGTGAAGCAAGTGGACGCAATAAGGGTAGCAAGGAGAAGGGGAGGGAGGATCATCTTCAAATTGGTGCAGATCGAGAAATTTAGGAGCTTTAAATGCATTTGGTTATAGAGGAGAGTGAACGAATACATAATGAAGTGCTGAATGATATGATACATGATATATGATATATTGGATATATGTAATGTTAATAATGAGGTGGGACAATTGGTTGGGCTTAAAATTGAGAGGAGGTGGGGTGCGGATGCAACTATGCGAGTGGGACAAGGGACGACTTCATGGTGGACTAGGATAGAGAGAGACAGATCGAGAAAGAGAAAAACGACGGCTACACGTCTCTATGAATAATTAATTTCTTGTCATGCTTGGTGGGGACCAGTAAATTAAATGATTTAAAATTTCTTGGCAGGGTATATGTCTTGTTTACTTTTGCACCAATTTTTTGGAGTCAAATGGGTAAAAGTACTGGTGGATTCGCCGTGACAACTTCATTTAATCTAGGTGATGTTTTAGTTTTAGTAGCAGAGTGCATTATTCTTAGAAATGGTTTAATTAAGGCAAGTCAAAAATACATTAGGTGTCTTCATATTGAAAGTGATTTCCAGTTGATAATTAATGTAATATGTGAAACTATTCGGTATTATTGGAGCATTGATAATTTTGTTCAAGATATTCGAAACCTACCATCTGCATTTGATCAGGTGGCTATTAGGCATGTGTTTAAGCAAGCGAATACGGTTGCTGATTGTGTTGCAAGTTTGGGTTATAAATGTAATGATACTTGTATTTGGAAAAATAGGTTTCCTAGAAAACTTTAGTCAATTATTTAGGAAGATTATCGAAATGTCTCTTTTATCAAATGTAAACCTTTTTTTAATTCTTAGGACTCGGTATTTATTTTCTTGGGCCAGTTCATGGTTCGACCAATCCAAACCCGAATTCATTGAGCTGCCAAATTTTCTCACTCACAATTTTTCTTCTTCATTTTTTTTTCCCTTGAAAAAAAGTTTGTTGTTCGGTTAAACTTCTCCATTAACCATGTATCCCAAATTCCATCTTAATATATAAAATTTTGAAAGATCAATAGTACCAATTTGAATTTGCCCATGGTCTTTGCACTCAGCGGCCAAACTGCTTATTCTGAATGTTGTCCCAATTACTTTATCATCCATCCTAAATTCGTTTAAAAGGCAAAAAAATATCTCAAACCTTTTTTTATCTAAATATTGTCCAAATGAGTTAATTAAAGAGCCACATCGCAAGCATCACTTTTTCTTTTTTGTAGTTTTTTTCTTGTCGGTTGCAAACAGCGAGCACCATGATTTTAGACTCATATGTATTGTAGAATGACAACTTGAATCCACAAGTAAAAAGAGAGTAAAACTTTGAAATATCAATTTTATTAATCAAAAGTTGAGTCCTATAATGAAAGAAAGCAGCGTATATCTATAATCAACCATTTATTTTTATAAATACATCCATTATGCGACATGATATTTTTTACAGTATTTCATAAATACTGTGCAATCTATAGTCTATAGTAAAGGTATATAAGAAACAAAAGGAAAAAAAAAAATGTATAGGAACATAATCAAGGTTAAGAGAAATTGCTGCCAATCAAGACAAATTGCACCATTCCTATTCCATCTCCCAGTAATCAGAATCCAAATTGATCGGATAGAGATCAGGGGCGGCAGATGTGGATGAAGTAGTCATCATCGATTGAGATGCAGACATCTGGCTCTCACTGATGTTGTTCTCTTGGCTTTGTCGGTGCTCTTTCCTTATTGGCTGAACCTCTGCTCTCCCTTCGAGCATGCATGCTCACCACTGAAGACATAGTGGGCCTAACCTATGCTCTCCTCAATTTTTTGCTACTTAGACTTTTCCCCAATTTTTGGAATTGAATTCGGATTCTCTCTTAAATTTTTTTTTCTAGGCGTCAAGCTGAATTTTCCTCACTCCGTTTTTAAACTATTGGTCTCATTTTTTTTTTTTTTTTTGGGATATTTCAAAATAATTGTCACAACTCAAAAGTTAATGATTCTTTTTATTTCATTTCCTCTTAAAATACTTTTGAAATGGTATTTTCTCTTTTTCAAATATTTTGTATACTTGAGAGCAAAATTGAAATGTCAACATATATGTATATTGATGTGAAGGCATTGAATAAGATTTTTTAAAATAACGTGTTTTTTCAAAAGGAACAATCATTAATTAGGAATAGAGGGAGTAGTATTCATTTTCTTGGGCATTCCATGGTTCATCCAGTTAACCTTCTCCATTAACTATGCATACAAATTTCTTCCCAAACAAAGAAAATTTTAAAAGATCAATAATACCAATTTGCACTTGGCTGTGGTCTTTCCACTCATGACAAACTATTTGTTCTGAATGTTGTCTCAATTACTTTTTTTCCGTGGTTTGAAAATTTATCTAAAAGGTGAAAAGAATTTCAAAAAACATTTTTTAGTCTGAAAATTGTCCCAATTTGTTTGAGGTGGGATCTAAATTCATCTAAAAGGTGAAAGAATAGTTTGCTCTGTACTCATTGTACGGCCCCGTTAAAACTTGAAACCCTTTCTTCACGCACTACCTATATTGTAGAAATGGACTTCTGGAGTCATGGCTACCCAAACTCCAAATGCTTCTTTAATTTTTCTCCAAATGCCCATTATTGAATAGTAATGATCAAATGAAATTAATACTATATAGGGTGACTTAGGTTAAGCTTCTAAGGCCACATCACAAACGTAACATCACAATCCCTGCTTTAAATATGTAGGGTGCCAACCTTGACTTCTCTAATTGGGATAAGTTTCCAATCCATCATAAAAACAACATGAACTGCCTAACAAAAGTGATTCTATCAATGATTTGACAATGGTACTTTACCTAGAAAAAGAAGAAAGAAACCCAAGTAAGTAACAATTTATATAAAATTATAGGGGGGAATTTTAGATTGGTTGGGCTGTAGGAAAATAATTACAGTTAGTATTTATTCTTTGTTTAGTTCATAGTCATTTATTAGGAAATTAATAGTGATTTGTGTTGAGCTGTAATTATTTTCCAGTAGCCCAACCAATCTAAAATTCTCCCAAAAGTTCTATGGTTTGAACTTATTTAGGAATTTCATCAAACAGTTTGTAGGCTTACTCTAATGTCAAATTAGTTAGACATGCAACAATCATAATATCATATAAAGCAGAAAAAATTGAGTTTTACCCGATGCAAAATCAACTAGAAAAAAAGGTGGGTTTGAGATTTGGCAAAACAAGAAGAAGAATATGTTTATGAAATGGAAGGACGTCATTCTAAGCCAAAACATACCAAGTGGAGGATATATATATTGACAGTTTCATCCAGAGAATCCAAAGCTGCTGGAATAACAAAATACATTATACATGGCTAAGTGATTCTGTGTAGTGTCAGCTTTCAAAGGAACTGCCTGTTTTAACATTGTGATATTGTGTAAAACATTATGCGTCTAGCCCTTTGGCTATTCTAGCTTGTTGAAAAAAAGAAAAAAAGAAAAAGAAAACTGAATCATGCTTTTTGTTCTCAAATAATCAGAAACACAATGCCATGCCATGTCAAGCTTTTAGATTAATTATGATTTATTTATTTTTTAATACTGGGAAATTGGCTTCAGTGAGAGTGACTATTGATTGCTGAAAAGCAACCATGCAAAGTGGAAAAACATGAACCATTCTAAGCCATGCAAGGAGAAAAATCTGCTACTGATCTAAGGTTATATTGTTTAGCTCGAATGGAATAGATTGAAATGAAATACAATTATATGTTCTTGAAAAGATCTGGAATGGACAAAAATTTGAAATAATTGTCCAAACAAACAGATTGATTTCATTTTCATTTAAATAACTTCATCAAAACAAATAATTTGCAATAAATTGGAATGTGATTCCATTTCATCCATTCTATTCTGGTTAAACAAATATCGCCTAAGTTGTGCTAGTCATTTGACTGCATTATGGTAGTCGCTAGACCCTGAACTCTGAAGATAAATTATCATCTACACTACTATATAAAGCAAATTCCTTTTGTGGTTAGACTGCACTTGAAAAATACTAAAATACCCATATAAGTTAATAAAGTTAAGAGACGATCTGATAATTTTACTAATTTTAAAAAACCTACCACAACCTGTTTCTCCTTAATTCTTTCCCATACATACATATGCGGTTTAAAAACTTGGAAACTGACATAGCAGTTCCACTTATGTAATAGAAACTTGATTGTTAGACTTTCCCATACACACATATGAGTTTTTACCTTTAGGTTTGATTGTTAGACTATTCCATTGTCATGATAATATGTAGTTATGTGGGTACTCACAGCGACATAACAATTAATGTGGGGGATTGGTCGGGCTATGGGCAAATAACTATAGTTAGTTAAGTTATTAGACATTTTCTAAGAAGTTAGTAGTAATTCGAAATTGTAATTATTTTCCCATAACTTGAGCAATCTAAAATTCCCCCCAACTAATATGAGTTAGGATTCAATGCTAGTTGTTAAAAACTCAACACCGTGCTGAGGTGATGGCAACCTTTGGGTGGGCTTTTGGACGACCAAGATTAAAAGATCAAAAAGTTGTCATTGAGGTCATTTTGGTCATTTTAATAGCACTTTCTTGATCTTTCAATTAGCCGTCCAAAAGCCCATCCAAAGACTGCTATCACCTCAGCATGGTGCTAAGTTTTAATAGTTTAGCATCAAATCCTAACTCAATTAATATCCTGTTTCTTTGAATCCAACTCTATATTCGTACCTTCTTATAATAGTAGTTAAAATAGAGACTACATATAATAAAAATGAAAGTGATAATAGTGAGCATAGGATATACTCTGTATATACTTAGAGTTATCACAAACTGAGAACTCTCATAGTGAGAGGAATATATCATTAATTTTAGAAATGCCGCTTTCACACCAGCCAGTTTGTATGTTTTTATTTTTATTTTTACTTTTATGAGAAACGATATTTTATTATGAAAAACAAGAGAGTTAAAGGGAATATTTTGTTAATAGCATGTTGGTGTAACAACATTTCTTCCTCTCTTGAAGAAGGAGGTTTTTATTTCAAGTCATTGTAGTAGCAGTTTGATATTAGTTAATGTTCTTACCTCTCTATAAATTAGAAAAAAAAAAAGGGTGAGGGGGGGGGGGGGGGGGGACTTTAAGCCATAGCCCCATGTTATAGAGTGAGTCTTTCATGTAACCGTGACACGTCCACATGGTATCACAAGCTAATGAAAATAAAACAAAATGAGATCGTGGACTAAAAAATATACTAATAATCTTATTTTACTTCACTTCTATTGGCTTGTGATACCACATTAACCATGCCACAGTTACATATAAATTTTTCTTCATGTTATAAGAATGTTTTTTTTTTTTTTTTTAAAATTATTTTGCAATAAACAAATTGGTAAACCCTGTACCTCTTTTGACAAAAAACTAATGGAATTACCTTTTGACACCAAACTGGGAACTCCATTTGTACAACATGCTATTGTCCTTGTACTTGTTCAAATCAGAGAATTTGAGGCTTCGTAGCCATACGATGTAATTAAGTGTAATTAAGTTTAAATGTGCTTTTGAGGCGCTAGGACTGGGCACTTCGATCTCAGGGCACTCACTCAAGGGAAGCAACAATGCCAAATTTTAGAAACAATTTTTTATAGAGGAATTTTAGAAACATTTAAAAAAGAAAACAAAAAAACGGAATCGAAACAAACCTATGTATAAATGTGACTAATGTGACTTTTCATGCACTTAAGTACTTAAATACAATCATTGGGGTAGCCTAGTGATGTGGGAGGATGGGATAAAAGATAGGTAAAAGTAGTATAGGTTAAGGGTCCTCCCATTATACCCAAAAAAAACAAAAAAAAAAAAAACTTGAAATAACCACTTCTTAACTTACTATTGACAGAGGAACAAGGTACTGCTGGACTCAGAAAGTTGTATAGATGCCCCATCTTTTTACCATTTTTTTTGGGTAAGTGATGCCCCATCTTGGTTATGTATTATAGCAAGGAAAAGAACACCACTAACAGTGCATGAACAGAATACAGTGCTAGTTATAAGTTAATATACAAATTAACTATCTAACAGTTCTTCCTGAATGGCATTCCACTCCCAAAATCCATCAAATTTTGGTCCCCTTTGATCACCTTCTTATGCTAAATTCATGGAAATTTCGTGTCAAAGCAAACATTTGGAAGTCTTTTTCCAAAAAATTGGTAATCCACAACTCAAGATCTGTTCAAGAGGTTGTTTTTCAATTTTAGTTTGGCATATGAGTAAGTGAATTACTTTCACTTTGTGTACGATGAACCGTAATGTGACAAAAACCATAATCACCAATATAAAGAAAGACAAAAGATCGGACCAATCACCATACAATTTGCATTGAACTATACTTATCAAGGACAATTTATACATAGACAAGTCTGAGATATTATCACCGACCAATCACCACCCGATGAAAGAAATTGTGATCTGTAAAATAAATGCAATTCCCTTTGCATAATGTGAATTCTTGAGCCGAAATGAAAAAGAAAAAGAAAAAAAAAGGGACACTCATCATTCAAGCTTTTCACTCAACCCGTTTATGTTTATTTTCATTCAGGTTATAAAGTTTAAAACTGTGGTGCCATGATAATCTTCTTTAGGGGTGTTAATGGTTCGGTTTGGTTCGGTTTTAGGGGAGATTTCAAACCAAACCATTATACTTCGGTTTTGTTCCTCCCAAACCAAAACCAAACCATATTATAAAAAAACCAAACCAAACCAAACCATTCACTACAACAAATCATGCTTTTGGCGACAAAAGAGTTTGTCGCGAAAGCAACTCCAATTGTCGCCAAAAAATATTAGCGACGAAAAAATTTTGTCGCCACGTCGTGGCTAAAAGAGCGTGGCAAAAGACTATTGACGACAAAACTTTGGTATCGTCGCCAAAAAGAGAATGTATTAGCGACAAAATGTATCTCGTCGCCAATTAGTTAACCATTAGCGATAAAAAACAATTGTCGCAAACATGAATCATATTTGTCGCCGATTATAAAATTTTGTCGCAAAAACTATGAAAATTTAAGCAAAAAAAAACCCATTTAGAAACAATTTTCTATTTCGTCGCCAATAATCAACCATTACCGACAAAAGACATCGTTGCCAAATTGCATATTATTTGTTGCCAATTGTAGAAATTTGTCGCTAATTAGTATGAAAGTGTTAGTATAAAAACATCCATTAGCAACAAAATTATTTCGTTGGAAAAAATAAAAATATTGTCTACAAAATACTTTTGTCGATAAAAACATTTCAAATATTATCTGCGACAAAACTATTTCGTTGCTACCACTGGTTCACCAAATAGTGATTCTACACTACAAAAAAAATGATTTTTACCGACGGTTTTAAACCGTCGGGAATGAAGGAAAAACCGTCGGCAATTGTTCTATCGACGGTTTTAAAACCGTCGAAAATCCGTCGGCTTTACCTCGGTCGGCTATTCCTTTGTAGACGGTTTTGAAATCCGTCGGCAATTACCGACGGTTTTAAACCGTCGGGAATGAGCATACATTTTATGGACATTAACAAACCGTCGGGAATCCCCGACGGTTTATAACCGTCGGCAATGTGCATACCTTTTCTGGACATTACCAAACCGTCGGGAATTCCCGACGGTTTAAAACCGTCAGGAATGAGCAATAATTTTTCTAGACATTACAAAACCATCGGGAATTCCCGACGGTTTAAAACCGTCGGCAATGAGCATAAGCAATTGCCGACGGTTTAAAACCGTCGGGAATGAGTATACATTTATGGACATTACCAAACCGTCGGCAATTCCCGACGGTTTATAACCGTCGGCAATTACCGACGGTTTTAAACCGTTGGCAAACGATTAAAGACGGTTTTGGAGCACAACTAAGTTGTTTTGGTAAACGTTTTGCCAACGGTTATAAACCGTCGGCAAATGCTTAGAAACAATTTTTTTAAAACAATTTTTTTATATTGATTCCCCTTAGTGAATCAATATTGCCATACTCCTCAATGTATATTGCCATACTTTTTCCTTAATGTATCAACATTGCCATACACGAGCATTCTGCCACATAGGTGGACCAACAACACATTGCATATATAAAAAATCCACACAAACTCACAATCACAATAAAATTTTGCCATATATGGGACCAACAACACAATGCAATATAAAAAATCCACACAGAATCACAATCACAAGTAACATAAAATATGTCTATTAGATTTAGTAAGGAAAACTTCGTAGTATACAATTTTAAATGAAAAAGGCTAATTGCTATTCAAGTTGCTGTCAGTACAGTCAGAGGTTTTGGGAAACATTAGGACACTCATATTGCTCAATAAAGCTGCTCTTTTTGAACTGTTCTGTTTCATCCTCGTGCCTTCTTTTATGATGATGCCTTGTATTTTCAATCTCTGCATTCTTCTTGCTTGTTTACACCCTGTGATGGTGGGACCAAGGTATTCTTATTTCTTCAACTCATGAAGCCCTCAAAATTTGTATTGGGCAAAAATTCCAACATTAATATTAAATGATTTTGCATACCTCAAGGAAAATAAACTCAATCCATTCTTCCAGCTGATCTCTAAAAGGCCAAAACAATTTTTGATATAAGACCCATATGTAAAAAAGTTATAAAGAAAGAAAAGATAAGTTGTCACATGAATAATAAGCCCAAATTTGTGTTATCAACATTCAGACTCTTTCTTTTTTTTAACTTATCTTTCTCAATGCAACATTCAGATTTCAAACCTCTCCCTGTTTGCCAGGACACATGCCTGTAGTTCTGAAATTTTCCCAGAAAGAAAAGATAAGTTGTCACATGAATAATAAGCCCAAATTTGTGTTATCAACATTCAGACTCTTTCTTTTTTTTAACTTATCTTGCTCAATGCAACATTCAGATTTCAAACCTCTCCCTGTTTGCCAGGACACATGCCTGTAGTTCTGAAATTTTCCCAGAAAGAAAAGATAAGTTGTCACATGAATAATAAGCCCAAATTTGTGTTATCAACATTCAGACTCTTTCTTTTTTTTTTTAACTTATCTTGCTCAATGCAACATTCAGATTTCAAACCTCTCCCTGTTTGCCAGGACACATGCCTATAGTTCTGAAATTTTCCCAGAAAGAAAAGATAAGTTGTCACATGAATAATAAGCCCAAATTTGTGTTATCAACAATCTTGCTCAATGCAACATTCAGATTTCAAACCTCTCCCTGTTTGCCAGGACACATGCCTCTAGTTCTGAAATTTTTCCAGTGCCATAACTATTTGCCAACTCAATGTACGCCTGCTCAAAAGAAAAAAATAATAAATAAATAAACCACCATTACTTAATTTACAACTCCAGATAAAAACACCACACAGAGTTCGCAAATTTATATTTCGAAAGACATTATTAAACAAAGAACACATGGGAAAGACATATTAACTAAAATGGACCCGCGCGATGCGCAGGAACCAAAATGTTACTGTTCTCTGAGTTTAGTTAAAGAGGATTATAATTTTACAATCAATATGAAATAAAAAGTGGCTAAACTTAGGTGATCAGATTTTCAAGGTGAAGAAATATTTGATGGAAGAAATTCAAGAGCTTAGTCCATTCAAAGGGAAGATGTTTAACTACAATTATTATCAAAAGCGAATCTTTATATTTCCCAATTACTA
Source organism: Liquidambar formosana (assembly GCA_039720395.1). Lineage (NCBI taxonomy): Eukaryota > Viridiplantae > Streptophyta > Magnoliopsida > Saxifragales > Altingiaceae > Liquidambar > Liquidambar formosana. Next base: position 5,910 of record JBBPBK010000095.1, on the reverse strand, counting down.
TGCATGAGGGTAAGCTAGCACAGTTTCTTTGGTGCTACACATGCTTCAACAGACCATATTAGATGGGTAGTAAGTTTATGCGAACATGTCAAGCACTATTCCGGTTCTTGCAAATGTATCTCAACATAAACTGTACTCTTCGACAGAATCAGCATGAAACAAGTTTACTTAGCCACCTGAAAAGGAAGAGGTTTTCTCATGCATATTTAGTAAAAGCTCTACTCTTGTACAAGACCTAAGCATGTTTTCATGTCACATTCATACAAGTCCACCAAGTAAATTTGAAAGGCTAACAATTGTATACTGCATGCTGATCAAAAACAAAAAAACAAAAAAAAAACAATTATGTACTGCATACTACAATCCATGAATCCTAAAAGCAGGCCTACAGAAGGAACAAAGTACTGCATCATATTCGGCATTTTTTCTTGTTCTTTGTGCTATACCATAATTTAATGACAACTTTTATTTGTTTTATCATATTTTATAAGTCATAACTTGGTCGAAAGCAGTGAATCTAGAAATTATACATAACAGCTGATCGTTTTAAACTCACAGATCAATGCAGTCAGGGAAGATGCCATTACAGACGGTTAAGACACAAGTGAGGGAGCCTAGAAACATAGGCATCACCTTGTGTATTCAGTCAAAAAACTCTAGCTGCTAGGCATTACAAAAGATATACTAAAATATGGCCACTTAAGACTTATGTTGGTGTCTAACATGGATATGAGGTGTCAAATATGTTGACATAAAAGAAAAAGAAAAAATAAAATAAAATGCTTAAATTAGTGGGGATGTGAATCTGCATCCAACATATCATCATCATCATCACCATCACCATCATATTAATAATTATTATTATTATCATTCAGGAAAAAGTAGCGTGCTTGTTGTGTATATTAACATAAAATGATAAAAAAAAGTTCCAATAAAACAATTGCCATTCCTTAAATTCACAAACAACCCAAATCCCAAAAAAAAAAAACCTGTAGCAATGCATATAGAAAGGGAGAAGAGGGAGAGAGAGAACAAAGTATTATAGTGTGGGGAAGGGAAGATAAGAGGAGAGGAAGAGAGTTTTCGAAAGTTTCTTCTGCTTAACTATGCAAAAAAAAAAAGGTGAAAATTTGAACAGGAGACTCCAAAAGCAGGAAATTAAAAGCAGTCAAAATTAACACCAGATTAATAAAAATAAAAACAATTAATCCAAATTCCAAATTGGCTGGGGAAAAAGGAAAAAAAAGGGGAAAAAAAAATTAAAGCCAATAAGGTTTGCTGATGCTTCTTTTGCACACACACACAAACACATACAGATTTTTCGAAGGTATCAACTAGAATAGAGCAGCAGTTGAAGAGGGGAGAGAATCTTCTCATTCTCTTCTCCCCAATTCTCTCCTCTCAAACCCAATGTAAAGTCCCCCAACAAAGTCCCCCTACATGAATCCTTCTTCACCATTTAGAACTATCTAGAGCCATATCCTTGATTAATGTTTGACAATCAAGTCTTTCTCTCCACCTCGACCCCTGTCCCTTTTGGCCTTCTCCTTGTCCTTTTGGCCCCTTTAGCTTGCATCAAATCACTCTTCCATATTGAAACAATTGGTGCTACTTCTAACTTCATGAACACATTCATTTTTTATTCTATCTTTTCTTATATTGCCACTCATCAATCTTAACATCCTCATTTCAGACTTCAAGTGTACTAATTTTTGTAGCTAGTTTCTTAGGGCCTGCTCAAGTGTAAGCTAAAGCAGACGCATTTCCTCCTCCTCTTGCTCCTATTACTATTCTCTTGTCATCAAAAGAATACAAAATGCAGCTCCACCAATCAATTTCACATAAATCCACCTACGTTTTTCACGATGAATTTTACATTTAAAACCCTTACATTATATTGTAACAAAAACAAACTTCATGCTGTGAACCACATTTTATAACTTACAAAAAGGTTTTAGGCTAGGTAGTTGCCAGCACAGTCATCTACTTATGGCTCACCCAGGGATGAGTTGCTTAACCCTCTAGACAATTGTATGATTAAGTACAATGGTCGATGGTTAACCAAATGGGCTGCATTGAGTTACAAGGGGCCTCTGTTAAGCCTTCAGGGATAGACCTTCAAGCCTTTCAGCAACAATTTTTATTTTTATTTTTTTTTGGATTTTCTCCGTGGTTGAAAGTTGAAACCTAAAGTTATAAATATTTGGTCTCTGCCTTTACTTTTTTTGGTCTCCTATGTCTGTTTTTTTTTTTTTTTTTTTTTTTTTTTTTTTTTTTTTTTTACAGTTGCTTCACTGTATCATTCTTGTATACTTCTAAAATTTCAATAAGCCAAATACAGTTTGGAGATTCCTCTTATATTCTTAACCTTTCCGCCAGAATACTTGTCTACCAATTGAATTATAATCTGAGGGATCAGAATTTATATATAGAAGCATTTAATCAAGTCACAAAAACTATTAAGTTCTCCTAATTTAAAAGATGCTCAACTTAATACAATGTAGAAGACTAGCCGAACAAAAATGGGACTACTTTCCACAAGTCATCAGCTAATATGCAACCCATCCTCAGTCTTGATTTACTATGTCACCAAAACAAATAAAATACCTATTAATTAACCCAACAATCAGGTATTCATTTTGCTAAGTCATCCAACCAGTTCATCCCTGAGCTGGTCCAACATATAATAGATTTACCCACAAAAAATAAAAATAAAATAAAATAAATACAGGCAGTTGTTTATATTGACTTGGTATTTTCAATATTATATACGAGTTATAAAAGTGAAATTTCCCATCCTCATTATAATTACACAGGTCATCCTATGAAGTATTTAGACTAGTTATGCTCGGACACTAACTTAAAAACCCTATCTGAAATTCTAATCCATCAAACACAAACAAGACAATGTCGGACCCTGTCCACATCTCGATCATTTAACCAATTTAGAATGTAAGTCAGCCCATGGCTAATGACCTCATAAATTAAAATATCAAAGGCAGAATGGTAAAAGTATTCTGGAAAGAATCTAAAACTCACTCATTTGGAAGAAACAAAACATATCAAGTGACAGGAATTCACTTGTAGGGTGAAAACTATTTTATGATAATAAGGAACCAACCCCAAAGAAAATAAAATAAAATTCACATCAAAATATAAATGCTACTGCACCCATATTTGGTTTGGATAGCAATGGTTTTTTTTTCCCCTTCAATTAAGTTAGATGCCAGTTGAAAGCAAAATGATAAATTCCAACAATAGTAGGAAGCAATATAAATTCTTATGTTCTAAACTGGCATTCTCACAGAAATGATCAACAAGCAAGAATGGAACATAAGAGAAATGGTAAATGGACCAGCATACTGACCATAAATGACTGCAACACATCAATTGTGGCCTCAAAGCTGCTTATTGTCTCCACAACTTGCATGAAAAACCTTTTAGTCTTCATCTCCGCTAATAAGACAACAAAAATGCATAAATAATAATAAAGACAAGAAAACATGCAAATCATTAGACTCCAGCGCATCCTAATTCCTCAATCTCCTAGTAAGATGCACTAGCCAGACCAAACCACCCCCCCCCCCCAAAAAAAAGGGACATTAATTCTCCACATCTGTTGAATTAGTGTACAAAATCAAGATTCTGATGAAAACTTTAATTTATGAGTATTGGTTATTGACCTCACAAGGTCTAGAATGACATTTGCTTGGCAGTTGGCTCTTGCTGCTCTTACTGTTGAGGTTATGTATCCTGGTACTTTCAACTACTAACTATCACCATTGACAACAGGTTTAACAATGAGGAAGTGTGCCAACTATTTTACCTTTTCCAGTGAAATCAGAGATAGATAGCTTCCCGAAATCCAACAATGGCCGCTTTATAGGCCTCTCATTGATTTCTAGTCCTAGGAACAAAAAGGAATACAATTTTAAACCCAAAGTAACTGCAGGTTTTGAAAAAAGAAAAAAAAAGGAAAAAAAAAAAAGGAATTAAAAGAAATCAAGGACTCATGAACACTCAAAACTCAGTAGAAGCTTCAAGCTGCAGCTGAAAAGCTTTTATTTTAACCCTACAAATTAATGAAAATCAAATTATATTTACCTTTTCCAGTCGTGTCAGATATAGACAGCTTGCCAAAATCAAACAATGGGCGCTTCATTGACCTCTCATTTATTTCTAGTCCTAGAAACCACAAGGATCCCAAGTCACAACCTAAACTACATAATCAAAGAAAAATAAAACTTGTGCTGAAAGATAGCCATGATTATGTTGTTGCGAATGGCCCTTTACTTTCAATCAATTGCTAACAATTAGATATCAAGTAACTAATTTCTTGTTCTAGTAACTCCTGAAAAAAAAAATGAGGATCTTGTGTTAAAAGAATATAAGGATAAAAATTAAGAAACCAACCACAATCACAAGACATGTAATGAAAATAGTTCACCCACAGTGAGGCCGCATCCACAGGCAATCCACAAAGAAATAATTTCCATTATCTTACAATAGATTACAAATACAAAGGGCCTAATCTAATCCTCCCATAACCCAACAAAACCCACCAAGCCTCTCTTTCATAACTCAACCAAACCAAAACAACTTCACCTCAATCCATTGCTTTAACCAAACCATATCCCAACTTCCATGCTCACTATTGAATTGACTTAGTGATAGAATAGCCCAATAATCTGTAAGCCTAAAGATTTCACCATGACTTAGATACACCAATAGAATAAGAGTTTGAGACAATACCAAAAAGAAAAACACTCCATTAAACCCTTTTCTACCCGAAGGACTACGTTATATCCACTCTTTGTACTTAAATCTCTTTTGCTATATGTAACCTTTTACAGAAAAGCTATAAACTATCTAGGCAAAGACCTTTTTTTTAATATTTTTTATAAAGGAACTAGGCAAAGACAAAATGGAGATGCTTTTACATAAAACTGAACTCAGACAATCAGGAAACACTTGAATTCACAGAAGTCCTTTTATTTCAACCTTCAGAAGTTCAACAAATTTTTTATTTTATTATTATTTTTTTAAATCTATAAATAAATAAAATAAAATAAAATATTTAACACAAGTCCAACAGATAACAATATTAGAAAGAAAAGAAAAGTTCAAAATAAATATGATCAACACCCATTTTACCTTTTCCAGTCAAATCAGAGATAGACAGCTTCCCGAAATCCGATAATGTCTGAGTTAGAGGCCTGTCAATAATTTCTAGACCTAGAAACCAATATGGTGCCAAATCAAACCAAAACGTATCAATTATTAATAAAAAACACTGAAAATTCAACAGACCTTTGATTCATTAATGAGATGCTTTTTTAAACTCTAAGAATCAATGGAAGAGTTTAGGGCCTGTTTGGACATCCCATGTAAATTGAATTATCTCACTATAATTTGTAGATAATATTATGGACAAATCCATTAATTTCAATAGGAAAATTCAAGAGTGATAGCAATCACAACAAATGAGAGTGAAAATTCAAAATAGAGGCATTTCATGAAATTCAAAATTCTAAAATTCTGAAATTCTAAAAACCTTTTGAATCCATTGAACAAACTCTTCTCGAGGTTCATACTTTGACCCAAGGTTTAAGAAACAACAACCAACAACATCAACTGAGGGGCCCCAATCTGCACAATTTTTAAACGAAGTCAATCCATCCACCAAGATTGTGACAGTAACGATAAAAAATTGTGTTTGGGCATCCAAAAAAATAAAAGGTAAATAGTACAGATGCTACAAGGCCTAGTGCATAAACAGAGGAAAAAAGTATAATTTAAAAATAAAAACTAACTAACTAACTAACTAGTTAAATTCATGAATCAGATGCTATAAGATCACTGGATAATCTTCAGAATATTGACCAAACATGAGAAGATTAACTTAACATA